>CATIWF010008789.1:0-10174 GCA_949630135.1 Balakata baccata | reverse complement strand
GTGGTTTTCCTTGGACATGTGGTATCAGGCAAAGGCATAGAGGTAGATCCAAAGAAAATAGAGGCCATAATAAACTGGGAAGCTCCTAAGAATGTTGCAGAGGTACGTAGTTTTCTGGGTTTAGCTGGGTACTATCGCAGATTTGTTAATGGGCACAAGGTGGCTCTGATACGAATGAAGGGTTTTGAGCATGTATCACATACATATTACGTAGCGGAAAATAAAATTTTTCAGAACCCGAATCAAAAGATTATACATGTGCCAATTAAAACTAATTTAACTAAAGAAAATTTAGAATTTATACCTTTATAATTTCTTGATTTTCTTCAACTTCTCACCTTGTTGGGTTGTAGCAAACCATAACAATCAAAACTAGGATTGTCTCTAACAATATCCACGCGAAGAAGAAAGAATAAAACCACTAGGGAGATGGCTTGATCACACCTCAAAATGCTAGTAATGTTGTGTGCTCCTTTGAGAGAAAAATTAACCTTTTAATTTTTCTTCTCCCAATAATTTTTCCTTGTCTATTTTCTGACTTTTGGGGTATTTTAGATCCAAAAAAATATCAGTTTCATAGAGCAAAAATTAAGAGAGGAGATTATAGGGAGTTATGAATAGTGAAAATGATTAAATGACCATTTACGGCCATTTAGTGCCATTTGCGGGCAGCTATGCGCCAGCGTGCACAGCAGCCCGCCTGGGCTACTGAGCAGGCCAATCGGCAGGCCTGCAAGGCCAATGGACCCGCGCGGGCCCGCATGGGCTCGTCAACTCCCCCGAGCGATTTTTTCCCGCGATCTTATCGCGAGCCGACTCAAAATAATTTTCTCATATTTTGGATCTCATCCAAAGCCATTTTACTCATTCTTTACATCTCCAAAGCGTGCGACCCATTAGGTTCCCGGTTATGTTGGCCACTTAAATTATCAAATAATTTAAGCAAATCATAAGCGGTATCTAGCAACACATCATGATCCCCAATTGATCGGAAAGTTAGTGGTTTGACTACGAACCTTTCCATAGACAACCATATGTACAATTCATCCTTTCACCGTTCTATACCCCACTCGGTTCAGAGCATAGACTATGTATCAGCTCCCACTAGACTGACTACGTCACACCTAGCCCAAGTGATTTTAGATCTTGTCACTAAGACTCATTACTCAATTAGACATGTCACTAAAGACCATCTTCATGACAGTTCCACTCTGGCCAGAGATTCCCGAGTAATGATCCCAACAAGAGGCCGTGGATATACTCTCCCTCTATCAGGAGCAGTGAATCCTCTATTGGCTACTCAATTACCTTCGAATATCTCAAGCTACGCCCAATCACCACCCTATGAGCGACCTCTATGAGGCAACAAGGAATGGAGTCAAAGCACAGAATCAGTATCTAAGATATCCTTGAGTACCTCAAGTCTAAGAATACATGCACCATTGCTATGATTAGACTATCATTGACATTTGACTAGATAATCCATATGATTGTCTCATAACAGGTCATCCAATGTACTTAACTACTCTTAGCAAGCATCCGCATGTTAACGTTGAACATCTCATGCTCACAACTTATGAGATCTACTGCTTAACCTAATCAAGGACTATAACATGTGCTAGTCTATCCGGATCAACAATGTCCTGTCTTGTTAATCCTATGACTAGGGATAATTTAAATACTAACATAATTACACATGATATGAATCTCATTATCATGATCCCATCATGATTTCCTTCATGCTATATTTCATATCATGGACTTTCATTAATCAGTTTAAGATCTATATCAATTCATATACAAATGAATACTAATATAATGAAAATATGTCTTTATGGATGTGTACAGTAAGTGCCTGAGGCGATTGCCTTTTGGACACATCTCTAATAGTTATATTTAACTTATTGGTATGTATAAGCATTAAAGTTCTTTCAAGCAGTCACACAAATGTATAACATAATGTTCATAGCATATTTCACAATAAATATGCTAGTAGCATATCAATATTTAAGATTAACATATTTTACTAACAAGATATATCAATTATTAATTTAACTTGCCATGCCAAATTTATGCAAACCATTCCATTTAACATACCATATCACACGTTCACTAATTATACCATGTGAATCCACACAACATTTTTATAATACATCACATAATCATTTGTTACTCTATTTCAAATATACATAATTAATGCCCATATTTCATTTTATAGTTTATTCACCATTGGGCCAATTTCCGTTCTCGAACTATCCGGATACGGGGTGTGAAATAGGGATGTTCCACGAGCCTAGTCTAACCTATTCACCAAAATCTCCAATCAAGAGTGCTCTGCAAACCTAAGCTAGCTTGACTGAGTATAACATCATCTGTATATAATAGGATATAGGACACTCCACGAGCCTAGGCCTCCCTATCCTTAAAATTCATAACTAAATCAGTACCGTATTTCCCCTTAATGGTATACCATCTATCCTAAACTAGCCCTCAGGTTGAGAAATGGGCAAATAAAGCTATTACTTATTTATTTTCAATATGTTCTTATTTGTCATAATATATACATATATATAATCATATGATATTTTATCATAGATATAATCATGTAAAAGACATTGACATACTTTAATCACATTTTCAAATCATGTAAAAACACATAAAATTGTCATGCCACACAAAACCCACCATTTAACATATAATTAAATCAATTAACACACAATCATGTATCAAGACGAACAAAAATGCCTATATGTACAAACCTTAATGGAACTTTTTCCAAAATCCAAAACTTAAAGCTTGCCTACTTTTTTACTCTTCTACTTGTTGATGACTTAATTTGGAAATATAATTGATTAATACATTGTTAGAATTTTAAATAATTAACTAAAGTTTCTCCTAAGTAATAATATAACCTTTTAGGACTATTGACTCAATAACTTTTTCTATATATATCTAAGTTAAATGATTCTTACTCCTAATTAAATTTAACATAAGACTATAACATATTAAAATTTCAGAATTTTTAGAGCATTACACAATTTTTAGTGCAATTGCAAAATTTGTTCTGTCTTCTGCCCTTGGGCAGTTTTGATGTACCATATTTAAAAATTTATATCTTTCAACGCGTGTATTATCTTATTATGAAACTTCAGAGGAACTTAGGCAAGGTAATTTGGAACATTTTTCATGTTATTACTTTTACTTATTTGGTCTCTAAGATTCTCAATTAATAGAGAAAATGTAACTGATTTAACTTATAGTGACAACCGACTAGTGTCCTTTTTTATGATCATAACTCACAAATTACACAACATTTTAAGGTGTTGTTTCCACAGGGATTTAGTTAAGCACAGGGCTAAAATTTTTATATTTTGTACTTTAATTAATTCAGCCTAAAAGCAGTCCAAAAATTAGTACATATTTACTAGAGCTATATAGATATCATAAGCAGCTCAATCAAAGGACAATCATGATTAATTTCATAATAACTCAGCCTACACAAGATGAATATATACAAACTTTAGTAGAAAACTAGAGCATATATAGAGTTACAACTTTTATGTTTTGAGTTCCTTTTAGTTTGGCCCTTAAGATGATCAAAATAAGCCAAAAAAATGAGGAACCCTATTGATACGTCTCTGGGAACCAGTTTCAAGAAATTGCACATATCTCTTTCTATAAATCAAATCATACAAAAAATTTATATATCCATAAATCTATGACGTAAATCTACAATTTTTTTGCTTAACACTTCTCCAAAATCAATTTCTATGGGCATCAAAATCGGGATACAAGACACTATCATTACACAGCCCTAATAGCTCTAAACAACCCAAGAGCAATTGAGAGAAGATTACTTACCACAAATAAATTATTTGAAGTCAATTTTGATGCAAATCTTGAGGAAAAAGAGGGAATAAAGGATCTGTTGGTTGATGGGAGGGATAAGAGGGAAGAGAAAATGATTGAAGAATGTAGAAACCAAAGGTTTTTATAGGCCAAATGGCCATCAGCTGTTCCAACGGACTTTGACTGTCTAGGATTTTTTTTTAATTTATTTCTATCTTTATTTTCTTTTAATTTTAAATTTTAAATTTTTTTAAAAAATTATTTATTATTATTATTATTATTATTATTATTATTATTATTACAAATATCTAGTCGTACTAGTTTTTACTGAACTGAAATTTAATCATGTGATCTAATTTAATCAAATTAACTATGTTAACAATTAAATTTATTTTAATTTCTAATTTAATCATTTATTCAATTTAATTTATATTGTTGTTTATATAGTTTCTATATATGTTACACTTAATCTATTAAGCCCTAATTAGCAGGCATTACATCGATAGTTTTGATTAATAATGGATAAGAAAGTTTTGATTTTGAGATAATAGGAAGAGAGCGAGAAGATGCTAGAGAAGTGCTATAAAGGCAATCATCTTTAGCACTTATTGTACAAATATATTTAATTAATAAATGGCATTTTTATTAATTTGACGTATGAATTGATAGTAATCTTAAATCAATTAATGAAGTCTTTGATACATTTCACAGCATGAAGGAGATCATGATAATGAGATTCATATCATGTGTAATTATTTTAGTATCTAAATTATCCCTAGTCATAGGATTAATGAGATAGGATATTATTAATCCAAATACATTGGCACATGTTGAACTCTTTGATTGGATCAAGCAATAGATCTCGTAATCTGTGAGCATGAGATATTTAGATTTAACATGCGGACGCTTACTAAGAGTAGTCAAGTGCATTGGATGACCTATTAGGAAACAATCATATGGATTATCTATTCAAATATCAATGATAGTCTCATCATAGCAATGGTACAATTATTCTTAGACTTGAGGTACTCAAGGATAACTTGGATATTGATTTTGTACTTTAACTTCATTCCTTATTGTCTCATAGAGGTTGCTCATAGGGTGGTGATTAGGTACAGCTTGAGGTATTTGAAGGTAATTGAGTAGCCAACAAAGGATTCACCGCTCCTGATAGAGGGAGTGTATACCCAGGGTCTCTTATTGGGATCATTACTCAGGAATCTATGGCCGAAGTGGAAATGTCATAAAGATGGTCTTCAATGACATGTCTAATTGAGTAATGAGTCCCAATGACAAGATCTAATATCATTTAGGCTAGGTGTGACATAGTTAATCTAGCGGGAGTAACAAATAGTCCATGCTTTGAGCCAAGTGAAGTATAGGATGGTGAAAGGACAAATTGTACTAATATTGTCTATGGAAAGTTTCGTAGTCAAACCATGACTTTTCGATCAATTGGAGGTCATGATGTATCGCTAGATACCACTCATGAGTTGCTCAATATCAAGTATTGATTCAGGTGGCCAACATAATTGGAAACTTAATGGATCACACACTTTAAAGGTATGAAAAAAGAGAAAAATGGTTTTAGAGTGGATCCAAAAATATGAGAGAATTATTTGGGTTTGGACTTATCAGGATCGCAAAAACAATCGGAAAAAAAATCACTCGGAGGAGGTTGCGGTGCAAGCTAGCTGGGTTGCCAGCCAGCCAGCTCTAGCAACAATTTGTGCAGCTGCACGCACAATTGGCCAAACGTCCCATCTTGGCCCGTAATCCTATTTTGGCAATTTTTCAACCCTAGGGTGTTTGGGAAACACCTATAAAATGGATTTTTCACTAAGAAATTTGTCTTAGCCTCCATAGAAAATTAAATGTTAATTTTTCTAAACTTTTCTCTCAAAGAATTATTTTTCTAGTACAAAATAATTGTTCAAGGCCATTTTCCTAAGAGGTTTTCTTCTTCAACCTTACTGATTATAATGATTGAAAAATAGTGTGAATGAGATTCAAATAATTAAATTCAGATTTATTGCAAAATTGCCTAAAGCTAAGTTTTGTTGATCTAGTGTTATTGTTTGATTTGTTTGATAGGCTGTTCATAATATTTTTTTTATTTGATTATTAAAATATTATTTGGACATGTTGAAAATATGTTTAAACCTCTGGAAGTACCAAGGAATTAATTAAAAATTATTTCAATTAATTTTACAAACAAATTGTAATATCGGGTATATTTTAAAACACCCGCGAGACTGTCTTGTTTGAATTTTTTTTATATGTATATATTTCGGTTCTGGCACATTTAAAATATATTTATGTGATAATTATGATGTTATTTTGATGTTAGATACATGCCAAAATTATTTTACTCAATTTTGGATTTCCAAATTAATTCTACTTATAATATGTGTTGGTTTGAGCGTCTTTTATATCGGTCTCTAGTTTTGTTATTTTGGCTTGCACCAAAAATTATTTTGATTGTCTTTAGCTAGCCTAAAGGTACTTGGACTGATGATATGAGGTTCTAGAATTTTTTAAAATTTTTAAAAATTGATTTTGAATTAATTTAAGTTGAGTAGTTGCAATTCTAGTGTGACTATATAGTAAAGTGCATGTTAAAAATTAAATTGTTTACTGTTAACATTCTGATAATTTATTTTGTAAGTGGATTAATTTTGAATTAATTCTGAAAAATATAGAATTTGATTTAATGTGATTAAATATTAAAATTGCATACAAATAGAATTGGCCAATTTAACATAAGTAGGCAATTTCGGTTCTAGTGTTGAAACCGATTTTTCTAATTGGAATCAAAATGTCATTATCTAATTTACATTTATTTCATGCATTAAAGAATGCATGCTAGGGGTGTATGGATTGCATGATGGATGATTATGGACTTAAGCCTAATGTGATTGAGCATGCATGATTATTTTTTTTATTTATAGTAAATAGGGTATGAGTGTCTCTGCCTCTCATTATTTCTCATATATTTCTCTTCTCATCTCACTCCCCTCAAATGCAACTTGAGGTTTTCTTTATGAAAATATGTAATTAAATTATATAGGATTAGGATAGATGGAGATGCAAAAGGAGTAAGAAGCAAGGAGGTGGTGTCATAAAGATGAAGACTTAGAAATAGAAAGTTTGAATTTCTATTTTAGTTTATAACTCATGTATATTCCTTGGTGTGACCCAATCAATTCCCTTTGGCTCAAGGAATTGAATGTAGAATGTCCTTAATCATGACATATAGTTAATGTAATTATCTTTATATATTCTTGTGATGATGAATGTATAATGCATACTAGTTAATAGATGAGACTAAATTAACAAAATCTCTCATTAAATAAATAATTAAGTATTATACCTTCCATTAATATGGAGAGAACCAAAGTTCTTCTAGATGCTAGGTTATTAAGTTGTCTCAAGCCTGCTCTATAAGAATATGCTCAAACCATCGAATTAAGATTTCATGATTAATATGTTAGACTTAACCAATGTCATTTATTTGTTAGATTTACATCAAGGTCAATGAATACTAGAGGCGAAGATGGGTAGTGTATATAAGATATACGCGCACTAAGAGTTGATAGCCAATGTATGTGCACACATCAATTAATTGTTAATACAGGATTCAATGGTTGCATAAGAATGCAATTGATATAGATTAGATACCTATCATTTGAACTAAGGTAGTCAGCTAAATTTGCATCAGGGTTATTCTTAGCAAGATTGGATATCGACTTACTAGAGAACTTCCAATGGGTTCTCTCATATTCATAGTGAGGGCTATTGGTTCACAATAAAATAGTGGGAGCCATAATACATTAAACACCTAATAATCATGCAACTTTCATGTACATATCTAACATACTCTCTTTTACATCTAGGTTGCTAGAATCATAACACCATGTCATCAAATATGAATTTGTAATCGATCTTGGATGAAAACATATTGATAGGGCTAAACTTCTTGGATGTTATTGCCTCATATCATCTACCATATAAACATTTCTTTTTCAAAGGAGTAGTGATATCGATGGAAAATAAGTAGATAGTTTTGATTAATAATGGACAAGAAAGTTCTGATTTTGAGATGAAAGGAAGAGAGAAAGAAGACAACAAAGAAAGCATGAAGACCACCATTTTGGAATTTGGATTAGGGGTTTCCACTCTAGAATGTAAAATCAAAAGTGAAAAATAAAAATATAAAAAGTGCATTTTTAAAACACTAAAATTGAAAAATTAATCATTTTTTTAAGATAAGAGTACAAAAATATTTTTTTTAAATCAGTAGAATATGTATGGACGAAATTTATTTTTTTAAAGAATACATTTTAGGTAATTTTGTCTATTACGTTTTAGTAGTCCTCATGCAATGGCTTCCAATCAAGTATAAAAAATCAGCATATATTAAACAAAACTAGTTGATTTGCACGTAAGGGGAAAATATGTTAATTTTTTAGATTAATTTTTATGTTTAAATTTATTTATTGTTTAAGTAGGGAGTCAAGTTACAGATTCAGAATTCCTAGGCTTTACTGTTATTATGGTTTATTTTTTAAAATATAAATTTACTAATTGGTTAATAATTAAGGAACTTAAAACAATGTCAAAAAACTCTTAAAAATATTACGACGTCATCATCACTTAAAGTTTTTTTTCAAACCTGCCAAAAGCACATAAAAAAATATTATAAAAGTACCTAAATTCAAAAAGTCACCCCAAAATATACTAAAAAGTACAAATACGGTATCATATGCATATTTTTGGTATACATTGGGTATACATTAGAATTTTATGATATCCGCTAATAGGGCTTGGATTAAAAGGAGTATATATATATATAGTAAGGATAAGAAAATATATATGGGGCATATGTAAGGTATATTGGTTAATTTTAGCATTGGTGTGAAGAGAGTGATGAAAGAAATGAAGAAAGTGCAAAAATAGGCTTCGTGAACATGAACAAAATGTTCATGGTCATGACAATCTTGATCAAAGGATCATCATTGACTTTTTGAGGCAACTGCCATTGTACCTTTATTACCATAAAGGTTTTTGTTCATGGCCATGAAGGTCTGGTATATAAGTTATTTGCATGATCTTATCTTTATTTTTCATCATCTTTTCAACTCCCAAACCCCAAGAGTTGTCCATACACATCCAAAAACCCTAAGAGAGTGATTCTCCATGGATTCTTGAGTGATCAAACACCAAAACCAAGAGAGAAACTAAGATCAAAGTGAGATTTAGGAGATTACCAAGAAAGAAGACAAAGTTGGAGAGAAAGAAGATATGGAAGTAGAGGAAACTCAGGTTTTCCACCAAATCAATCTTGATTTGTATCTTCTTTGGGTAAGATTTTGTATTTCCCCTTCTCTTTAAACAAGTTTGTGGTTGATTTGATTTACCCGAATTGGATAAGTTTGATATGGAACCTTAAGTATTATTTAGGGAAAACACTTCTTAAGACTAGATTGAGTTTATTTACATGTTATTAGATGGATTTAAGTAAGAAAGAACCTAGCTTGATGATCTTTGATTTAGGGTTTAGAGTATATGACTTTATGTAGGTATAGATATTGATATATAGCTTGAGTTAATGAGATATAATTGTGATTATGTATAGGAGATGCCTTTGGAAGGTGTAATTAACAACCAAGGAGGCTAGGCAAGTTTAAAGCTTGGATTTTGATTTGGCTCCATAGAAGGTAAGTACACATGTGCAATTTAATTGCTAAAATGAAAGAATATATGTAACACCCTCTCATATAATTAAGATTAACCTAACTATTTAAGCAAGTGTTATAGACTTTCCGTTATTCAAAACTTGTGAAAATTTAAAACTTTTTCATTTTTTTATATTATTATCTCTTAACATCCTTTCATACAAATATTTTCTATGTTACCATTTTAACATATTAGTCCATATCTTATATCATGCATAAAACTATCATTCATCTAATAAAATAAATCCAGTTTAGGCTAAACTAGCATGATGTTTATAAAATTGTATCATATATAAATACATGTTCCTTAATCTAATAGACTTGTACAAAACCAACTACCCATATCCCATGTAACATATGACAAAAATAAAAATGTCATGATATCACCGACCCCAAAGATCTGCATTATGATCTCTAATGGGCTTTCTTCTCTTCAGTTAATTTTCTCTTTCTACCGGCTCCAAACCTGCATGCAGGAACACCCACACGCTAAGCAACCTAATGCTTAGTAGTACATATATGCATATAAATTCATGCAACCATGGGATGACATATCACATGTATACTTATGCTAATGCCAAAATAAT
>CATIWF010008784.1:0-22130 GCA_949630135.1 Balakata baccata | reverse complement strand
TTTTTTTATTTATTTTTGAACTCTTTCCCTCAATTAAGCAATTATTTCAGAGTTAAACACAGAACAAGGATAAATCATTTATCTCTAAATGTTTATAGCACTTAATTTAATTAATACAGATTTCAATATATGTGAATAAGTGTTTATTTTAAAAAAAATTTATATGATTATAGTATTTACTCATTTCATGATTGAACAACAAACGCATCAAATTAGATTATATTTTTCTAGTTATAAATATTAATTTTGAATACAAATATTCTCTTCCACTTATTTATTATTTATTCATTCATTTGTAAGTCAATAATCAAGGACTCAATAAACTCACAACGTCCCAAATTTTAAAAGCAATTTTAAATTCAATTTTGTAAAAATAAATTAAGATTCTTTAATTATTTTTAAATTTTTATGGTTCAAAATTTATATATATATATATATATTGCATCCAGAAGTAAAAGGTAATATTGGAATGAAGCATTTCGTACAATCTAATGAATTGTAAAATATATTAAATGATTTGTACAAAAATTATATTAAATCAAATCATCCCACGTAGGTTTGCAAAGTGAATATCATCAAGCTGCTAAATAAATAAATAAAAGAAATGTCAATAGATAAAGGATATGAGTTGGGTAAAATGAATTAATGGTACTAAAATTTTTTTAATATTAAATTGGCATCAAAATTTTGGAGTTAGTTTTAAATTATGGTACCAAACACTTTTTCAATTGATCCATGCTAATATGAATACCAAATTTGCTAATGTGGTCGTTGAATTTGCTGATATAGACGTCAGAAAAATGTTGGATACCATGATCTGAAACTCAATTTTAAAGTTTTGCTATTAATTTGATACAAAATAAAATTTTGATACCAATTTGATATACATGTAAAAATTTTGGCAAAAAAAAAAAATTAACCGATATGAGTCATAAGACAAATAGAGAAAAGGGGAAGAAAAAAAAACACAATGATTTCCGCAACTTCCATATTTTTTATGTAAGGGATACGGGAAAAAAATAGGAAGAGAAAAGAGATAATGATTAATTCAGTTTGACGAACATGAATTGAATTGATTAAAATGTAGCAGACTCACAGGTCAGAACTACTTCTTCTTCTTTCTTTATTCTTCTTCTCCTCTTTATTTCTTTATTCTCTATTTTTGCAGTTTTTATTATTATTATTATTATATTTAGTGGATTGTAGGTTATATATACTGTATATAACTTATACAACAAGGGTAGTATTCTCTTGCATTCACTACGAAGATAATAAACTTTCACCTATAATATTGATAGATAGTGGTAATAAACTTTGAACTCAAAATCTCCCTAAATTTTCATAAATGAGAATACTAACCAAGCAAATTTTTTGATTAATTCTATAATTTTGCAATTTGGAAAACATGGCAGGAAGAAATTGTAAATTAGTAAAAAATTCTAATGCACATTACGACCACAGAATTAAGATATTCTGTGCTAATTTATATTACATGTTATGTGGTGAAATTAACTCTTTAAATTTATAGATTCAACATAAGGTGTTATCGCAGCACTTATCATTGATTTGTTTAATAAAAGAATTTGAGTATTTTCCTGCAATCGAACAATTTAATTTAATTAATATCTCGTTACAAATTATTTTATATATATTTCCATTAGTGAAGGAAAATAATTTTGAGAAAAAAAAAAGAGAAGTTAAATAGTTTTTGCTTTTGCTTTGAAAAACTCAATTAATTAAAATGATACGACACTACAATGTCCATTTTTAATATTAAACTTAGATGTTGGGATTTTCACTATTTCAGTTTAATCATATAATTTTTCCGTGCATTATTATAATAAATCCAATTTTACTTTCCAATAAAGGAAAGTTCCAACTACTTTCCTCAATTTTATTTGACATTAAAATTATTGTCTTCTTGTAATTAAGTACTATATAATTACATATATTTATAGGAAAATTAAAATTGCTTTAAATTATAAAAATAGATCACCTCTTTAAATCCCATTTGACCCAAGGATGATTAATTAATTAATAATTAGTAATCTTAGTTAGTGGGCAAATCTTCCATTGACATATGAAATCCCTAATTCTTGAATATATAAACTATATTAAGTAATAATAAAACATGGAGTAAAATTAGGATTAGTACAAGGTTGAAATTTTTGAGAATAACGTTAAACTAGGGTGACCTATATTCTTTTTCCTCTGCAAGAAATATTAATTTTGTCAAGACAATCCAAAAGGCCAAAATCTTTTTTTAAACTTCTTTATTATCAAAATTAGTAAGTAAAAAACTTAGATAAAAAATAATATTATTTTAAAGTTTTATATATTTTTTTTCCTTCCCAAAATATAGACTAATTAACCTAGCTATTTTGGACTAACTTCTCTTCTCCTCCATCTGCTTACGCGGGATATGGACAATATATAGCATGAACATAATTAATTTAATTATCATATTACATATTTCTAATTACCTATTAATATTTTTTTATTACTAAAGACCGACGAGGGCTGCCAATCAAGGGGTGATTTTGATTAATATAATCATTTGTGAGAATTAGAAAATGTCACGAGTTCGAGTCTCTTCACCACCATTCATCAAAATTAATGAAAATAAAATACATTTATTTATAATGTATGCAAAAAAATAATTATCTCATAGTGTATAGCTTACTACCTATTTTCCCTTCTAATGAACTTAAAATATACGAAAGGCAATCTTATGATCTTCATATATATTGATAAGCTAGCATATTATTAATAAAGAGAAAATTACCATGAACAAAGAACTCATAGTGACCAAAAAAAATTCAATCTTGAACTAATATATCAACTGCAAAAGACAAGAACAAGCCTTACGCTTCAAGCAAAAGAGAATACATATAAACCACAACTAAATTCAAGCAATAAATTAAATTGTCAATCCTTTAGAGTACTCCTTGCTTACCTAGAGATTTTTAAGCCATAAAGTTGTTTTTTTTTCTTGTATGTACAAAGTGGACTGATTTTAATCTCTACTTGAAAGTTTCAATAAAACATAAATATGTATGTAAAGACCACAGTTTAACACTTGCTTCATTGGAAATCAAACAATTGCATTTGAAAAGTCAGATTCAAAAATAGTGCTTGGGAAGATAGAAGAATTATATGCTCTAGTGTGATCTTGAGATCATATCTTATGGTCACTACAACATTGGAATCTATGACCCCATAGTATAGAAAATAAACAAAGAATGTTGCTTGTAGGATCTCAAAGTACACCGCCTATATATATATATTGTAAAATTTGGATTTCATATATTTTTATATGAAATCAAACTTAAATAATAATGTTATTTTTTTTTATTTCATCAAATTTTAAAATAAAATGATAATACAAAGGATTAATTGCTTGTACTTTAATTCCTTAAATATTTAAAAAAAAAATTGAAATTTATGCATCAAATTGGGATAATTTAATTAACTAACTCTAAAATTGAAAGAAAAATAGTAATGAACCACAAATTACAATATGTTACTATATATATATACATGATTATTTATCATATTCGGAAATTACTTAGATATTAATTAAGCTGGGGTGTCAACATTAGAAGAGCGGTTCATTATAATGAATAACAAAAAGTGAAAGTTACAGCAGAGCTAACAGAATTAATTAAGATGATGCTAAACATATATGTTTCACAATAAGGAATAGACAAAAGAATTGATTGAGAGATGGGGATTGATACAAATTAAGAGCAGAATCTCTTGAAAAATGAAAATTTTTCAAAATTAATTAAGATGATGCTAAACATATATGTTTCACAATAGACAAAAGAACTGATTGAGAGATGGGGATTGATACAAATTAAGAGCAGAATCTCTGGAAAAATAAAAATTTTTCAAAATTATTAGTTTCATTGATGAAAAGCAATTGGGAATATAATTACTGCAATTTGATTTTGATTAATGATTCCTTCTCTATAGTTAAAGTTGGAGAATTTATTTTGCTTTTTGTTCATTCAAGATAAAATTTTCTCTAGGCGAATATATGCCTTTTACATATTGATGATTGACCCTTTCTTGTTTTAACTTTCATGATTTTTAGATACTATGGTAAAACCACAATAATTTGGCCCCAATTATCAATACAACTTTTTCAAATTCTGCACCTTATAATAATACTAATATCTTCGAATTTCAACATGTAACCAAAACAATTTCTAAAATTTAATTTGTTAAATATCACAAACCCTTTAACATCGATTTTTCATGCAAAGCGAAAAAAAAATACAAGAGAAAAAATTATTTTGAGTTAAAAATTCAAAATAATATAGAAATGGATAATATATAATTTTTTTTTTATTTTTGATATATAATGGGTCAATTAATTATGTTATTTCATGACATGTTATTATATATATATAGGTAGTGCACTTATGACATCAGGACAAACTGTAATAAATGAAATTATCATATATTTCCAAATTTTGTTCTCTAGAAAATTATCATTTATATGCAGAAATATATACTGCTGAATAAAATCAAATTTTAGTCAGTGACAATGATATGAAATTAATTTTTTTTATAAAGATATGAAATTAATTTATGTTAAACAATATGGGTAGCTGGAATCCCATACTTTGAAAAATAATAAATTGCATAAAGATATAGCTTGTCAATGAAAATGTTGCTGGTAAAAGAATCTTTAAAAGACTAACTTTATGTTGGTGAGAAAGCGGATTAATTAGGATCCAAAATTAGAAAATTTTCATTTATTTATTTGTAGACCCAATTATTAATAAAATGTTATTTGAGTTCGAATTTTCTTGGTATCATTCACTAATATTGGTGTGGGAGTTTAATACTTATATACAAGGTGTGAGCAAGAAATGATTACTCCCAATTTAGTCCACGGCTTATTGAGTTTCCTAATAAAAAAAGACATTCTTTAATAAATATAAAGTTAACCATATTAAAAAAAAAATTAACGAAGAAATTTCAAACGAGAGATATAAAATGATAAATGCCTCTTCTCTCTTCTCTTTTAATTAAAAATTTTAAATTTAAGTTCTGGATATAAAATATAACTTAAGAGAAAATGTTTTATTTTTAATGGGCACACTTCACTTTTTTAATGAATCTAATTAGTATAAATTTTTTTTTACATAAAAAATAATGAGTGAATGAAGAAATTAAGGAGAAAGGGGAAGAGAAAATAGGGGAATGCTTGTGAAGGAGGAAAAAGAGCCAAAACAAGAAACTTGGAATTAATAGATGCACATGGAACAATAAATAAGCACCAAACTCTTTTGCTTTATTTGTTGAGCCATCAGAGGACAATCGCTGTTTCCGTAACTTATAAATTCAAGATTTCAAACACAATTTGTACTATGTAATTCTTTCTTTGTCCTCTCTTCCTTTCCCATTAGTTTTGGTATGTGTCCTTTTCACTCTAATTTTTTGTCATTTTTCTTTTTCTCCTTTCTTTCTTCCTTTTTCTCAAGGGTTTAATTAAGATGGAATTATACAAATCACTTCTTTCTTAATTAAAGGTCTCAAATTTTAACTATGAGTTTTTTTTTTTGAAAAAAAAGTACATCAATATTAAAGATAGGCATTGTCCCCTAATTGAAACATGGAATATACGCAAAAGTGATTTGAGAAAGGGAAACTGCCCTTTGTATTATATGTGCATGTAATTTGGTCTTGTATATGTATATATAACTTTTCCTTTAAGCAGGCGAATATTTATATTTTGAGTTAGGTGTAATGCTGGCCTTAAAAAGTGTGCACTCAAATCGATCACTTTTGAAAGAAAACAATGATCGGATAACTAGAATTGTAAAATTTTAAATTAAAATCTTTAATTATAATCCTTGTAAAAAAAAAGGATGTTTTTCTAAGATAGATTTTGATTTTAGAAAAATAGTTAAAATTAACAACTCTCCCTTTGCTTGATTAAGTTAGTAAATTTGTTTTTTTTTTTTTTTGAAAAGAGTTAGTAAATTTGTTAAATGATAAGTGTTTGTAAAATTATATATCTATTCACAAGCAAAGTTAATTTCACCATTTTTTTTTTTTTGGGAAAAAAAAAAGTTAAAGCAATAAAGAGTTGAAAACCGAACTTGATTTCTTCAAAAACCCATCATATAATTATATACATGGATGCCAATTCTCAAAGTTTTTTCTTGAGATTATGGAAAGAAAGAAGAAAAGTTATAGGCTATAGAAGGCAATGAAAATAACCAACCACAGTATGCCCTCAAAGAAACACAAGTAATGAGAAAAATTTGTGAGCTAAATAAAAAAAAGACCCCACTTGACCCACATTACCCTTCCTTCTCTTCATGGCAAACCCCCCATGAAAGAAAGTCCAAAATTTTCCCTTCACTTCAAGATCCTATCAAAATTGACATTCAAGAAAAATAATACTTACTTAATCTGTAGCATCTTGATTTTCTTGACTTTGTTTTTGCATTTTCTTTCCCATATGGAAAAACTTTTCTTTATCTATTTTCATCCCCATCTATATGCTCTTACCTCATGCACTGTTCAGAGTGCTAACGGATTCAAGATACTGTCTAAAAACTTCTTCAAATATGTTTTTCTTCTTGATTTTGACCTATCAACTATTCCCTCTATTGCCTTTTTTTCTTTCATATTGCTTCAATTTTTATAAATTTTTCTTGTTCTTGCTTAAGATTAAGATATTTCAACGTTAAGCAAAAGTCAGAATATTTATATCCTTTTCTACGCGTGAATGGCGGGTCCATAGTACATATTTTTGGCCACATTAATCAATTCTTGTACCGTTGATTTGATAATATAAGCATTACCCTTTTTGTCTTTAATCATATTCTACAGCAGCATAACAATTCTTTATGTTAAGAAATTACTTACAAAACTCAATTATTGCTAATCACATAGTTAATCAATATTAATGGTGCATATATAAATAAAATGTGTGAATTTGAGATAAGTGATTCAAAGATTAGTGCAGTACAATGAGTTTAATATCATGATATTTTGTGCCAATCAGATAATCTGCCACAAATTATGATTACTATGCATTTTACGTGGGTAGTAGAAAGCTGGGGGTCCTTGATAAAGATTTTTTTCTTTTGGTTTTACGGGAATATCAAATCTGAGACCATTTGTGAGGACTAAGCCTCTTATACCACTAGAGTACATGTCGTGAGCATGACAAGAAACTTCAATATTATTAACACTAAAGGCTTGATATTATAATGAAGATGGGAGAAATTGATTCTTCCCCTGAAAGAGGTATGGCTTGGAAATGAATATAGAAATCTGCCAAATAGAATGACAAATATGGAAAATAAGTTTGTTACACACAAATCTCTATTATCTCACTCATATAATATCCATATAGGAATTATGCCATTGTTTCAATCATATTGATTCAAACACCCTATTTCAATTTGGGGAAAAGAATCAATAAATGATTCTAGTCCCACCAGTTATAATTTTATTCTTTTTCATTATTATCATCAATCATTGTTGAAAATCTCTTGTGTAATTCTAGTCTAAGAATTCATTGATAGACAACCAATTTAAATGGCTTTCTTACTGTCTAGTTATCACAAGTTCTACAGAAGAGCAGATTTATGGATATTTGATCTAAATACAGTGTTTGAAATTACTGTTGAAGGTTTTAAAAGTAAATTTTAAAATTTTTTTAATTAATTAACATATTTTTTTAATTTTTATAAACTGTTTTTTTTCAAATCTGCTTTTGGAAAAAATACTTATTTACCTGCTCTTACCAAAAACAGTTTTCAAACCTCAAAAAAGGTTAAAAATACAAATTTTTTTTCCAAAAAACGTTTTTTCCAAATGCAATAAAACTAACTAACCAACTCTGTTGCAGAAATCACCTGTATGCCTGGAAAACATGAAATCCTAGGAAATGGATTCTGTATACAGATAACAAAACTTCACTCTTCAACCTTGTTTGAATCACAAAAGTTACAAATATAATTAGTGAAATATCCATGTAACATTTGTCACCATGACTTGGCAGACCTCAAAAGAACATAATCCTAATAGCTTCTTCAGAATTTCAGATAACTTAAGATGAACTTGCTAGTTAAAGAACAACAAATGCAAATTAAGTTTTCAATTCTATAATCACAATCATTCCAACTATCTATACTACAAGTATATAAAAGTATATATCAACTAGTATTTATGATACTTCTTGATATAGTTCATCAGCAAAACCAATCTCTCTCTCTCTGTGAACCTTCAGAATTGTCAAGGGCAACAAGCAGTTGAACTCTCAATCAATCAAAGTAGACTTAGTTAGTGCCTCCGATTTCTAAGCTCATCATGTCTACCTAAAGGTATTGGTGGATAAAGATCCCTGCAGAAGCCAAATGAAGGATTAGACCCAGCAGTACTCTTGGCATCTGCAAAGGAAAGTGGCATTGACATAGTATGAAACTCATCCTCCATCGTGTGCCTCTGCATGTTGTGAGCAGGATGCCTAGAAGCTTTCTGCTTAGCCTTGATTGACTCTGTGAGATTCATGTAGCTTGGTTTCCGGTTACAACTTTCCTCTACTCTGTCCACAAGGATAACGTTACTAGTCAATGGGATTGGAGAAACAGCTGTGGATGAAGTAGACTCTGAGCTCTCATCATAGATGGATTCAGAACTTGGGCCTGAAGATGAGCGGGTGGCATGACTAACCATAGGAAGTTTAGCTAGAATTTTTGTTGTAACATTGTTTCTTCTCACTTTTACAGAGTCATTACTAGATGAATGTGAATAGATACTTGCAATGTTATCATCACTTCTCCTGGAAAATGGAGTCTCAGACGAGTCAGTATGAATTTCTTCCACAAGTCTGTTTTCCCATGGTTTGGTTGCCATCCAACGGTCCAGCCAACTCCATCCAGGGCTGCTGTTATCCATCCTTTGATTCTTGATAGTCGATGATGACTTCTTTGTTCTTCTAGCTGAGCTACCACATGATCTTGATTGCTGAAAGCAAAACAGATTGTGCATTCATTTAACAGTAGTCTTGTATCCTCAGCAATAGACTTAGCAATGCCATCTTTATTATGCAATTTTATATATTATACATCCTCCATTAAGCAGCGAGTAGTAAGCTTTGATTTCATTACCTGTTTACAGAGGGAGTATGCAGTTGCTCTCTCCCTCTTGATTGCCCCTTCTTGCCTCATTTGCAACTTTGATCGAACTTCATCCACAGTTCCCCGACTGTTACACCATCCTTGCTGACAATGGGAAGGGCATAACATTTTCAGACTTCTTTACCTTCTCAATATTTTTTATATGCGGCATTCTGACAAAGGAAAAAAAAATTGTTAAAGTTGGGAATATCAGACTGTAATACCTCAGCCTGCTTGGCGGGATCAACTATATGGTGGTCATCCGGTAATTCCAGCGCAGATTGTCCTTCTGAAGACATTCTCACAGCCCTCATTCGGGCCTGAACCCTTACAAGAGCCTGCATGCACTTTAGTGTCACAGCAGCTTGCTTTCGTACCTGCCTACCACGAAATAAGGCCTGGATTCTTACCACTGCTTTCAAGGCTCTCAAAGCCCGCCATGCCTGTTAATTGTCCAAAAATATCCACAGAAAGCAAACAAATGTCACCAGCAATAAATGAAATTTTGTAATCGTAGAAAAAAGCTTTGATGAAAGCAGCTAATTGAACAGGTATAATGCAAGTGAAACTGTATGAATTATTGAAGATTTCCCGAAACTTATGGCATTAATAACTAGAATTGTAGTTATTCTATAACTGAGAATCCGAATCCAGATGATTTCAAGACAAATTCTGAAATGAAGTTATTATTTGAGGATGGAAAAGTTTGCAAGTAACTCTTCAAGAGAAGTAGAGAACAGAGGAAATGAAAGAATACATAATTATCCTACAATCTTTTTCTTGCTTTTGTTTCTTATATGTTATACTCATCACAGTGAAAATAGTTCGATAAATACTTATATACAAGAGGGAAATTACAAGCAACAGAACTTCTAAGAACCCAAGATCAAATTTTCTTTATCCTTTATTAGTTTCCATAAGCAATGTAAATTCTTAAATAATTTGCAGTTCAATCAAATTTCAATTCACAAACAAATTCCAAAGGTGATCATATTTAGTACTAGAATTATAAGTTATTTTATTTCTTCATTTGCATATTTGTCTTCATCTTCTTGAATTCTTTTCTCTATTTACATGCATTGATTGATCTCAAGTAAGTAATTCCCATCTAGTCAAAAGACATGTAGTCTGCAAATTTGCAAACCAGATCTAAGAGATGCTAATTTTAGAAGTTTTTACCGGAGTTAAACTAAAAATCAACAGCCCATTCTTTACCAATAAGCCTCGGAAAATAAAATAAACAGCAAAATAAAATAACACCACTTTACCAATAAGCCTCGGAAAGCGGTTTGGATACGGATCGCAGCCCATTCTTGCTTTACCATCATGAAATCTCTCGGGGGAGCTCTAACCACAGTAGCCATAGCAGCAGCGAAAGCATCAACAAGGACAATTGAAGAATCGGACAGTTCCGATGATGAAACATGAACCCTTTTCAGGCCCTTGGATGAGGATGAGCCAAACCCCTCCGATGAGCTCCTCCAGAGCCTCCATTTCTTCTTTCCCTTATTAGCATTCTGTTTCTCCTTTTCCTGTAAAGAACAAAATAGAGAAATTAAACATATGCAAATTAAAGAATAAAAAGGGGAAGAGATAGCATGTTTTTGTTGTGTTTTTCCAGAAGAGAAGGCCACATTACGTGGTCAGTTGAAGGAAGCTTTTTGAGGGTGATTAGTGACTTGAGCCATTTTCCTGAAGAACCCATTGATTGAGAATAGATGGCTTCGTGGATTTTTGAAAGCTGCAGCAGAAAAGAGGGAGAGGGTGTTGAGTTTGAAGGCTTGGGGTTTGATTTGAGCTATTTGGCCGTTATTAGGGGAAGGGACGTTTGAAATTTGAAATTTTGAAGAAAAAGAGGAAGAAATCGTAACGGTAGGATAATTTTTGCGGACTTTTTTCCGCCCTTGGTCTGTAATGCACCTGACACTGAGGCCTCTTAGAGACAAAAAAAAATGGAAGATTGATTAATTTTATATTAATAAAAAAAATCTTGTGGGTCCTAATTTAAGATAGTCAAAATTACTTGTCCGAATAAATTACTTGTCCAAATCCTTAAATAAATTAATAATAAATCTTTAAATAAAACAAAATTATTTTTTACAAGAAATTTAAGTATTAATATTCAAGAATGTTTGAAGTTCTTATTAGCTGATAAAAGGGCAATTTTAAAAATTTGCTCAATTTAATTAACTAATTTTTTTAAATTTTTTCGAATCTATTACCGAAAAACCATCTATTTATTTATTAAAAATAGTTTTTAAAATTTAAAATCACTTAAAATATTTTTTTTAAAATTATCTTTTTCAAACTCAATTCTGGATTTCATATGCAATTTCGATTCGGCTCCGATTCAAATCGATCAAGTATATATATCACTGTAATATAATTAATACAGTACACAACAGCTTGTGAACTATTAATTATTATTATTATTATTATTATTATTATTATTAGTAAAAGTATGACAAAAGAAGTTCGACTTTCCAGTGATTTTTTTTTTTGTATAAAAAAAGAAAAATTAGAAAAAATAAAATTATTGCAGGGTAAACATATGAAAAATCCTAACAAATGATTCCCCAAATCTGTAATTTTACATCAAAATAGGAATTCAGAAGACAATCCAACCTACCCATTCAAGGAGGCAAATAACCTCAATTTTAATTCAAAAATTTGAAACGAATCAAAATAAATTAAATTATGTTTTCTCATATATAGATAAATTTGAATATGAATTTCAACCCACTAAATTGAAAAAGATTGATTCAATTTGGTTAGGGTTTTAATTGGCTGAAATTTTGTGAATTGTTCGTGCTTGTAGTTTCTAATTAGTGGTAGGAATGTGGGGTGTTGGGGTTGGGAGGTGGCCCATGCGAGCAAGCGTAGGGGATAAGTGGATGTTGGGGGTTGGTCTGGGTGAAGGGATAGCAAAATTAGGAGGCATATTCATATAATTTCTTGGCGATAATTTAACATGTTCAAGTGCCTGTAATTGTAGCTTTGGTGGATATTCCCTCACACATCCAATCCTAGGGCCTACCCCTGTGCTCCATTTGCATGATAATCCCTTCTTCTCTTCAATTACTGCTGCTTCTGTATTGTCTTCTGATCTAGCCCTTTTGCCCACTGTGGTCACTGTATTTTCTTCTGCTGTGGTTACATTCTTCTGCATATCTTCCTCCTTATTGCCATTTTCAATGGAAATTGCCTCTTTAATGTCGATGAATGAAGCAATTTTTGGGGTGCTTTTCTCTTCATCTCTAGTGTTGGTGGGTGGGATGTCATCGTCCATTGGACATTTCTGCACAACCAGAAACATGCATATGGAGAGCTTAATGTTGGAATTTTGTTTTAATTAGTAAAACATTAACTTGATAGACCCCACTATTTTCAAAGTAACATTTCATTCATGAATTGATAGACATGCGAAAATTTACCTTGACATTTGTCAAGTCTATATTTTGGTCCTCCAAAAAGCTAATGAACTCCAAGAAATTCTCTTCAGTTGGGCGATAATGACCACTGTAGGACCATACACCCTGACCAATTAACAACATAAACATTAATTAATTCAAAGGAAATTTTATATGGTTATGATCATACTAGTCATCAGTACTCCAAAGTTTTTTCTATCATAGATGTCTAATCACTAATCACAAAACGAAGTTAAACCAATAAATAATGTGGGATTCAAAGAAAAATTTTGATAGGTTTAGTTTTATATTTATAATTTGTAAAATAATAACTAATTTTCTCAAATAAAAAAGTTTATTTGAAAATTTTTGAAATGAATAATATACCTCAAGAACCCCATGACGGGAGATCAATCTGCCTGCAGCAATAGCTGCACCACCAGCAAGAAAACTGGAGTGCTGAAATTGGCCTTTCACCTTCTTACCAACATATAAAGTTCTTGATGCACTCAACACAAATATCCACTTGCTCCCCTCTTCTGTGTCCACTGCCTTCCCACTTTGCTTGTAAACTAACTTCCCATCCACCACTCTCACTTCATATGCTTCCCTCTCTTTCTGCATTTAAATCAAAATTCACAAACAAAAATCATTGCTATATATCGGGCCGAGACATGCTTATAAAATAAATGTAGCCAATTTTAAGAAATTCGATCTTTGTCCCTAATATTATCACATCTTCATAAAAAAATCGTCGTCATTGCAATATCACCGTCCACAATTTGTTATGGACGGCTTATAATAATAAGCTAAGAAATAGTGTAGCTATAAATTCGCCATTTCAAACACTTACTGACATTATTTTACTTGCGTTGATTAGTAATATGTTTGGTGATGCATTTTAGTGTCCCTAAATAAATTTTTTAGGGTCACTAAATCCATATTTTCTCTTAATGTAAATATAAGGATGCATAGTTATTCGCTAAATAAATAAAATGTGTTGCTATACGCTAATTTTATGTATTTACTATAATATAATGCTTACCGGACCAAGATATTTGATGCATTGACGTTGTAGTTCAATTCTCGGACATGTCTCAATATTTTCTTCTTTCCCATCTCCCACGTCCAACCTTCATTCATTCCCACAAATTAAGAAGTTTCTAAGCAACTTAAGATTAATTAATTAAAATTGAAAGGAAGGGAAAATTTATATATATATATAATTGCTTCTGCCTTTGAATTACCAGTAGAAAAATGGCTGGAAGCTCTCACTAGCGAACCACACATTATAGTATAAGTGCAGATTGTGGCCATATCTATGTCTTGGATCAATCTGTTCAAGCATTGTTAATTAATTAGCATGACTAAATTATAATTAAAATTGTAATTAAAATATCGACTAAATTAAATAGCATAACTTGTTAATTATTGATCAGTATACCATGCAATTAAATCTTAATTAGAAAAGTACATTTAAAGTACTTACGGCTTCTAGCCAATGCCTTAAAGCTAACTTCTGAGCCTTCTCATCCTTAGACAAACCCTTTCCCAGCTACAGCACATAAATCGTAATTAACTTAGTCTTAAAGTAACAAATTTTGTCTAAAAAAAAAAAAAAATTTGTACCTTGGCTGCCCTAGTCGTGGCTCGAGCCCATCGCGAAACGGCAGTTTCTGATTTATCAGACTCGAAGAATGATATAGAACTCTGCCGCAGGGATGCAAAATCCAATGCCTTCCACCTTTGTATAAATAAATACAAAGCAAATATTATTTGTTTTTTGAAAAAATATTAGACTAGAAAAAACCAGAATTTTTACATTAATATTTAATTATTTTATTTTCATTATTAGTCGGTGAAATAAAATAATTAAATATATATCATTATTAATTTTTCGTATATATTGATAGACATAATTAACCAAAAGAAGGAAGAGAAGGCTGCTGCGGTAGTGTTATGGAAGACTTAAAGTTAAATAATAAAACTGATTCTTATTTCTTATTTATTATAAAGGAATATTTTTGTTTAATTCTAATACTTGGAAACTAAATTGACGATGAAGATTTATAGTAATAATAGAAAAAAAAAATTACGTACCATAGCTCTTCCACAACAACAGCACAGTCTGCAAGATTTCTTCGAGTCCGATAACTTCTGTAGGATTTCTGCAACTTGGTTGCAGCAGCATCAAGCTCAGGAGACAGCGTAGGTGCAGGTTCGGTATCCACTTTCTTGACCAAGTCATGATTTTTGCCTTTTTTAATGAAAATATTGGGATTATTCTTGAAACATAATGTCACTTCAAGCTGTTTCTTTTTCTTGAAAGATAATGATTTTTTAATTGCATGATCAGATTCATCAGCAAAATTTGCTAAATCCCTTTTCTTCAAGCTCGTACTCCTTCTTACTGTCATCATTTCTTCTTAATTTATCTGTATTATATATATATTTGAGAGATCCCATTAATTAATTTCTTTGAAGATGATTGTATTACTATAGATTTCTTATTATACACACATATATATAGAAGTAAAAGAAGAAGATATAATTACAGTACTACCGGAGCATGAAAATGATCAAAGAATTCCTTTTTTTTTTTCTTCTTCCTTTAAATGGTATATACTATTCAAATAAATGTTCAAAATCTTAGTATTTACAACAGTTAGAATTATGTATAAATTTCTTGATAATGCAGATTTAAGTCTTAATGCTTAAGAGTCATCCTTCTGAATTTGACTATATATATATATATATACATTAATCCAGCAAATCAGGAAATAGTTAAAATTTCAAAATAAACCCATCAATCAGAAACATTTGAAATTTATATATCAATAATATACAGAAAAAAAAATTATTACTTTTAAAAATATACACTAAGAAACTTCAATATATGATGATCTTATAATTAATGAAAAACATTAGATTCGATGACATGTAAAAGGAAAAATGTAACAGTGCGTACCTAGCATATAGCTTGCAGCACAAACCAGAAAAACCCTTCGCCTAATTAATTGGCTTTACTTCCTCCTTTACATGCTATACTTATGGGTGAAATAGAAATCAAAGGTCAGTACCTTCAAACACGTAATGGACAAATCAGATTGTGGAAAATTGCAGAAACAAAGAAATTCAATCCAAATCTTACAAATGGGTAACTTAGGGGGAGATTGTTGAATAAAAATGAGGCAGCTAACGTTAGTTATATAGTGTGGTTTGAAAAATAGTACCACGAGGAGGAAAGGATTGAACTTGAATAAGTCCAATTTCTCATCAAGAAATACATTAGCATTTAACACTAATATATATATAACATTTCTTTTCCAAAAAAAAATGATAAAAATAATTGAATCAATATATTATCTAGTATTATAGAGTGCACAATATGAAATAGTTTATTTTTAAACTAACTGTAAAAGTGTTAAAATTTCATCAATATTGATATAAACGGACAAAAAAAATATAATTTTTTACTTTTTACAAGTGAAAATATTAATGAAGTCATATCTGAATTAGTATAAATTAAAAATAATTAGTTATTAATTTATGGTACTCGTTCCATATGTGAATAGAGAAATTAATGAACAGTTAGATAAAATGTGACTAACATTTAAAAGTGTTAAAAATAGAAGTTAATGGCTTACAATTTTGGGCAACAAGAAAGAATAATATAGGCGGAAAGAAATAGTCAGCCTTAAAGTAGGTATGAAAGAAACTTTGGGAGAAAAATTAATAATTAACAGAAACAGTAAGAATAATTAATTATTTAATTAGCAAAAATAAGAATAATTAAATAAGCATATATTAATTGACTTTTTGTCAAAGTTTCTTACACGTCAAACACTTCATAAAAAAGTACGGATAAGTAATTTAATTAGATCATAATCATAAATTCATGCATGCTTGACGTGCCACGTGAAACTATGGCAAATCTGACTTATTTAAAAAAAAAAAAAATCTTACATTTTTTGGTCTTTCTATTTTTGACGTGTTATGCTTGACACAGTTCATATGTCATAGTTCTACTCAAATGTCAATAAAAAATTTTTACTAATTACTTCTTATTAATTATATGCTCCCTTTATTAAAAAAAAATATCCATTTTAAAATATTTTTATATATGAATTAAAAATTTTCATTATGATTTAGAAAATTTTTATTATATTTTACCTTTATACTATTATTAAAAAAATATGTAAGTAAAAAATGTATAAAAAATTAAAAAATGAATCAATCTGGTGGGATTTTAATTCCGTAAGGTGGTCGGTGTGCACAGAAAGTAAATTGCTTTTGAAAATTTGACTACCTTAATAATAATGATGATGATGATGATGCGCCCAAAAAGCCAAACCCTCAAACATAAGAAAGCACTGTATATTGAATTAACATGCATTTTAATTAATTGACTAACTTAATTATGTGTGTGTGTGTGTGTTTTTTTTTTTTAAAGAATGTCATTCGAAATCAACTTTCTATTGCATAAAAAACTGTATGCAGCCCCTTCAATAATAACAATAACAGAAGAATATATTTCAAAAAAAAAAAAAAAAACTTTTCAGCCCAATAATTTTTAAAAAAATGATGTTATTTATATGAATGATTTAACGACCACTTCCAATGATAGAATTGCAGGTAGTGCCCTTATTTGAATGCAATATTTTGATCCGACAATAAAAATTCATATATAGGCAATAATTAAAAACAAGAAATTCAAGAGAATATATATATACCACGGACACCGAGTGTAAATCTTTATGAAACTAAGGCTCTTAACTTAAGAGACGGTCAAATTAAAATAAGATAAATTTAATTTAATTTGGGAGTTTACTCACTCTATTTATAAGAATACTTAGATTACTACTGTGTATAAAAATAAAAAGATTTACTAACATAAGAATAACTATAAATTGGGATATATTAAAAAATAAATAAATAATTTCTTTTTTTTTTTTTTGAAAAATGAACCAGTACAATTTTGGGTAATGGCCTCCAGCCTGATTCACATCTCACCATAAATAAAAATTAAATGACTAAACATGTTAACTTGGACGGTGGCATGCTCGAATATATCTATATATATATTCTCATGTAAACAAAAGAATAAATGTCTTGAACATAGTTTGTAATTTGCATATAGCATTTACACTACTTTATTTTTTCCCCCTTTTTGGGTTGAAATTGTCTAAATAATTAATTAGGGTTATGATTTCGGCAATGCAACTGAAGAGATTTCGGACAGTGATTTAAAGTAAGGTTTGCCCACAAAATGTTTCTGTCTTTCCCATTTCATGGGCTCCGCATTAACATTTTTTATGCGAAATACACTTAACACAACCAGTTTATAAATAATAAGGGAATTGATTCATGCTTGTCATATTCTTTGTTCCATTTTCCAACGCACAAACAAAAATACCGACAAGGAAATTTATGTCTGAATCAAGGGTTGATTTTTTTTCTTAGATTTTCAATATTAGTCTTGTTGATCTGGAGTGTGTCCGGTATAATTTTAAAAGACGGTAAAATACTCCATTTTAACTAAATATCTAGAGTTTGACTATGTTTGAATTGAATGATTTTAAACAAGAAAATTTAAGCAATTCATGAATTTATACTAAATTTATCGTTTAACAGCTTAAAAAATGTTAAAATTTATAAATTTTGGAAAATTTTTCATCCACAAAAATCTTTCATATTTTAAAAATTTGATTTTCTGCCTCCTAGATGGAAAAAGTTTAAAATCCATGGATTTTGATCAATGAGAGATTATTGCCAGATTTTTTTATTCCAAAATTATTCATAATAAATTAATAATATTTCAAAATTATCCTTAATCTTAAAAGAGTAAAAATTATTTTTTTTTAATTTCAATAAATTACTCTATTATTATTATTATTATTATTATAGTATTAATATGCATTAAATTATTAATAAAAAATATTTTTTAACAAAATAATTAAACATTATATAATAAATTTATTTTTTTATTTTTCAACTCTTAAAATAACCAATTTTATTTTTAAAATTTTAAAGTATATAGTGGAATTGATTATATATATTTAATTAATAATAAATTATCAATGTTTAATAAAAGATAAAATTGGAAATTAAATGTTAAATTCATGGATTGTGGTCATTGAACCAAATATAAGTATAAGAAAAATTACATCATAAATCCACAAATTTTATAATCAAACAAAACGATGGAATTATCAAAATTCATGGATTTTACGATTCATAGATTTTATGAAATCCATAAATTTTAAATTCGCTCAATTCAAACGGTGTCTTAGAGTATTTTCAACAATCTTTCTATTTCTCTCTTTACTTATATTTAGGGAGTATTATATTTTCCAACAGCCTCTCTATCTTTCTTCTTACTTATTTCACTTCCTAAAATTTATATTCTCTTTCATCAGATTTAAGAGCAACAAAAAACTCATAAGTAATATTTTATTATTTATCTTTCATCTCTTTTGTTCTTTTCTCTTTCCTTTATTTTTTTTTGTCCCTTACTCTCTTTTTATTTTTTTCTTGTTAATTTTATTAATAAAAAATTAAAATAGGGAGTAAGATATGGAGTATTATTAAAATGTACACAATTTTCAATACAAATTAAAATAGATAGTAAATTTTTATAATACAATAGAGAGGGAGATATTGAGCATTTGGGGATGTTCTTAAAGTTCTATGTCAATTAATTCACACACTCTTAACTAATGAAGGATTGATTCTAATAAATTTTATGGGCATGAAAAAATAGATTAAAATATATAATAAATTTAATAGTTCTAGAACTATCTTCAAAATTATATAAAGTATAGGTTCAAAAATCAAAGAAAAATGGAAGAAATAAAGGAAGGCAAGACTTATAAAAAAAAGTACACGTTTTTCCACTGAAAAATATATAATTAATTAATTGCTAACTTTTCTTTTTTGAACTGAAAATCAGACATTCTCAGAAGAAATAATTATATTTTGACTCTTGAGTCATGACTAATAATTTTAAATATTATATATTTTGACCAAAAAAGAAAAATAATAATAAAACCTGTTGGGCTTTCTCTTGAAAGGCCTGAGGCCCAATTTACTACCATCATATGAGAAGTCTTAATGTGGGCCATTAGGCCCACTCGTGTTCATCTATTCAATCGAGATTTGCTTCGTACTCGTCAAATACTGGTATCAAATTCACAGACTCAGAAAAGATACGCAGAGAAATTTCAATGGCAGAAACGAAATCAGAAACGACGACAAAATCTCCGTCAGGTATGTAAATGTAAAGATGATCATTTGCAGATTCTGTTGAAGATCATGGCTCTTTTGATGCTTTTTTCAGTTATAATTATTTCCAGAAGTCTTCGATTGCGTCATCCTGATCTTTAAATATTTTAATTCTTCATATGGTTAAATATTTAGTTCTTAGGTCTTGTCGATTTGCAGTTGAAATGTGGTAAAGAAACGAGGAAAGTTAAATTTTCTTGAATTTTTATCTCCTTCCATCCAAACAATTTCTTTTTGTAACGGTTACAATGGGTAACTAAAGTTTTTGTATCCTGTGTTTAAAGATGCTATTTTTGTTACATTTTTAGCCGAAGAAATGAGGATATTTTTCAAGCCATATTGTAAATAAATATATCATCAGCTGAAGCTTGTAATTTTTTCATTTTTTTTCCCTATGTGAATTAGTTTGGAGGGGAAAGAAACCCTCCAAATTGAATTTGGAAGTTTAAGAGTCTTAGCGTTGAGATTTGTGCTTCTGATATAGGAGAAAAAGATGTAAAAGCGCCAAACATCTTTGAAAGGGCAAAAGAAGAGATTGAAGCAATAATCCATATTCCAAAGCATCATAATGAAACGCATGGGACAAGTGATGACATTGATGAGAACACACCAGTTGATGAAGTCAAAGGACCAGGTGTGTTTGAACGAGTTAAGGAAGAGATTGAGGCCCTTGTTGAAGCGATTCATCCTAAGAAGGATAACAATCACAAGTCCTCTACCTAGCCAAGAAATGAAGTAGGTTTCTGAAAATCTGATTTTTGAGGGATTGAGTGGTGGAAAATTAATATTGAATTCTGGATGATTTTTTAGATTTCTTTGATATGTATCTCTGGTATAATTTGCAAGTGGGGAACTGTATAATTATTGTTCTATTGTTTGCATGAAATGGAATACCTTTTATATCTGTTTCTAATTTTGTGTTAAATTTTCAAGTTGGATTCTTTTATTTTCTTGTGATCATTACGGTCATCGTTAATAATAGGTTTTGTTTTCAAAGAAATAGTTTTGCATTTGAAGCATCAATTCTCTGTTTAGCTTGCAGATTCTTGCCTGACCTTGAAACTGTGTTTGCCTTACTACATATGTTTAAAACCTTAAAACAGTGAGTCGGTTGTTTGAGATTGTCGAGTTCATATTATGATTTGCATTGTCGTCTATTGTCCTTAATTAGCTTATTATTAGTTCAATATGGTTTGTACATGTGAAAAATTGATCAATTTAGAGATGTCAATTGTTTGTATGTTTGTTGCTATATCTGGTTGAGAATTTGTAAGCATCCCGTATGATATGATTTGTCTTTTCAGCTGATAACACTTATCTATTATGCAGAAAAATCATATTTCATCCCATTTTAATGATAAATAAACTGTTCTGTGTCCATTAACCATGAGAGGAAAAAAGCTCTCTAACCTTGGGGGAACATTAAAGAAACCAGCAGGTTAGATTATTGTGTTTGTTGAAAATTACAACAATTTAATTGCTCAGTTAATCATTTGCTAAGGGTCCCATACATGCTGAGGAATGAGGTCATGGTTGGTGAGTATAATTGCACTGATGCGTTTCTCATTAATTAGTCTGAAAAGATGCATTAAAGACTCGTGGGATATATATCAGAAACATTTATTGGTTCAATTTGACTATTGCAGGGGAATGTGAATTATGATTTCTTTTGACAAGGTATAAAGTGTTTATTGATTAATTCAAGGATAAATTTTAAAAAAAAAATTATCAATTTGCCCTCAATTTTTGGAAAATTTAAATTTAATTATATATAATTTAAATTTTGTAATAAATTTTGCCACAAGTAGACATTCATTCCGAACCTATATAGCAATGATATAAAAAAATATAAAATAATTACATGGAAAATACAGTAGAACTGATATGAAAAAATTTATCAGATGAGTATAAAAATCAAAACGGTACTGTTTTGAAAACCATATTTGATAAAATAGATTTATGAATCTTCTTCTCAGAATCGAAACTTTTTCAAAATAGATCTTATTATATTATGGTTTGTCTATCTCTTAATAAAATGTATTATTTTAGTTTAGGTGGAAAGAGTAATTCGATGTGTAAAACAACGCCGTTTTGTTTATATATTCATGTGATAATTTTTTTCCACATCAACACCACTGTATTTTTCACATCATTGTTTTGTATTTTTAATGTTTTTTATGTCATCGCTATATAAACTTAGAGTAAAATACAATCTATATAAAACAAAATTTGTTAAAAAATTGAAAGCGCATATAATTAAATTTAAATTTTAAAAAAAATT
>CATIWF010008779.1:0-50225 GCA_949630135.1 Balakata baccata | reverse complement strand
ATAAACAAACATTTAGCCGGGCTCGGGCTTGTAAACCAAACAGAAAATGAAGAAATTCCTCGGGATTTTCTTGCTCATGCTTATCATCTTCGCCTCTCGTAAGATAACGTCATTTTATTTCACCATTTTTCTGATTTGTTTCTTTCAATTTATATATTAAAATCATGTTCTTCATCATTTGCAGAAGAGAAGGTGCTGCCCGCAGAAGCAAGGGTATGTCGATATCGGAGCCGTCATTTCAAAGGGCCATGCTCCATAAGTGTAGGAAGCAAGGTTTCTCCCGCGGCCGATGCAGAGGTTTCCGCCGTCGCTGTATTTGCGCCAAACATCGCTAGTTATTTTTACAGATTGAAATAAGAAAACCAGCGATTCAGTACTCAAAATTTGATATTATATCTTCTCGATTTCTGCACTTGACTGTATTAGCCTTGTATATTTTAGTTGACTCGACTGAATTTAGTGCCTAATTTTATTTGCTGCCCATTTCCGGTATTATCATCAGTTTCAGATAATTTTAATTTGAATCTGTTATTTATAAATAAATAGCTAGTAAAACACAACTCAAAATTTTTAATTAAAAAAATTCCAAATTTTAACCTTTTAACAATTTTAATGTGAACTAAAAAAATCTAAATTAAAATACATGAAGTAGTTTTTTGGTTTCAATAATACAAATCAACCGAAGCTGACGTAGATTAAGAGAGAAAATTAAAAAAAAAAAAAACACGTCAGAACTCACCGTTTTGGCTAAAGAAAAAAACAAAACTTAAAATCTAACTCTTATCTTCTTCTTCTTCTTCTCAAGAGGGGTTGAAGCTCTCACTCGATCGGACCTTTTTATCGGAAACAGCTATGCCGTTTCTCCCCGACGCGCCACGTCTCGGTTTGCTCGAATTCGGTCTCTGACACTAAAGGGGAAGCCCTGGTTCGCTGATTTCAACCTCATGCCGCCCAATTGGGGGGTCCGCTTCGCTCCCTGGGCCTCTGCCATGGCCAAGGCGTACTCTTGGTTGGAGAAGGTTCACCTGAAGCGCATGACCATGACCGACGACGATCTTGCGCATCTTGCAGAGTCCCTTTTTGGGGTTCAAGGAACTCGTGCCTGTGTGTTGTGATGGGTTTGGTACTAGCGGCCTCGCTGTAGTTGCCAGCAGGTGCAGGTACGTGGGTTTTGGATCCTACTACACGAATATGCATATGGAGTTGTAAATTTTGGAAATAATGGCTTTTTTAGATCTGGTTATAGTTTTGCATTTTATGGGTGTCGGTCTTTTGGCTGCGGTATCTGAAAGTTTGAAACTTCACAAGGTTTTGTTTGATTCGGTTCGCGTTTGTAATTACGTGCCAAAGTCTTCAATGGATGAGAATCATGGTTCTCTAAGTTTGCATTCATGCAAGGAACATTTAGATTTGTACCGAGATTCTATTACTTGGATGCAGCTAGGATTAGTCTTGTTGATCTGTGTTGTTCTTTTGGTTTTCATAGCAAGAGCATCCTTTTTGAGTAGCTTGAATGTCAAATAGTTAATTGAAGGACTAAATTTGCAATGAGAAGCTGTTTGATTGATGAACTTACATGGATTGCTATATCCTGTGTACATACAACTGAGGGTGCTGGATCTGATTGAATCTGAAGTCGCAGATAACGAAATTGATTGGATATCGTATTTTCTAGAGGGTGAAATGTCTCGAATCTCTGATATTTGATTCTGTACCCTAAACGAATCCCTCCAACAAGAAGAAGAAGAATGATATTGTTTTTTTCATTGGTCAAATGGGTGAGTTCCGATGTGTTTTCTTTGTTTTTTTTTTCAAATTTTCGCTCTTAATCCGCGTCAGTTTCCGGTATCCATGTAGGAAGTAAGCAACTGCATTTGGGTGGCAGAGACTATTATTGAAACAAAAAAACGACTTTATATATTTTAATGCAAAATTTTTTTAGTTGACATTAAATTTGTTAAAAAACTGAAAGTTTGGATTTTTTTGGTAATAAAAAATACACCCCTATCTTTCCATTTTAAACAAGGTGATTTTTTGAGATTTTTATAGCTTTACTAACTTCTCATGCTTCTTAAAGCGGCGAGCCAGCTAGCAATAAAATCTAAAGATCTTATGTTTTTATTTATGAAAATAATTCTCTATTCACTATGCATCTTTTATCAATTTTTCTAAACATTTTGAAAAATTTCTTACAAAAAATATTAAAATCTTTCAAAAAAGATATGTTCAAGCACATTCATCCAGTATTTTAGGAACAACAATTTGTAGTCTACAGGCTGAAACTGTTCCTCCCTGCACTGCACTGCACATCCAATAAAATACATGATTCTTATACTCTTTTGTAATGCTCCACAGTAGCTTGCAACAAGCAACACCACTTCCTCATAGAAACATACTTTCGTTAAATGAAATTCATGGGCTGGCTAAATTAAAGGATAAATTTGAGTTTCACAGCCTTATTCATTCAACCAACCTCAGGCGCAGGAGAAAAATAAATAAACAAAAGCATTCCAAGATTTTTAAAGCAGAAATTAACTCTATCAAAATAACAATAACAATTTCTCGGTGCTAATATCCATTTGACAACAGAACTATTTTTAAGCTAACAGAATCTTAACACCAAACATTTACTCAAATGCTAACCCGGAGAAGAGAATGTTACCCTACAAAATTATGGAAATTCCAACCAAAATTTTTGAACTAGCTTTCCAATCAAGAATTACAAAATTTCTTTCTGAGAAATGCTGGTATCAGGTATTATGAAGGGATAGCCCTTTTAACCACTGATGTATATACAGCATGCTGTCAAAGTAAAAGCAAAGCTTCCATTCCAGTGCTATATGTGCATGAATATTGAGCGATTTTCAACAGGCCTCATGTCCAAAAATATTGGCATACCTGTATCCATCATTATTCCACAACAGTCGTCCTTTTTTCCAATAATGATTCCAGAAATGCAGAACAGAGTTTGGTGAGGGGCGGAAGATTATGTGATGACCCACTAAATATGCTCTCCCATGGCCTCTCAGATGGCGCAGATGGAACCAATGAAGTTTTGATCCTTTTCAGGTCAAATTCCGGTAGCTTCCCATAGATTGATGCGTACCCAAATTTCCCTGACAAAAACAAGTTTTAGGAGGATATGGATGGTTTTGTTTTCATCGTCATTTCAAGCAAAATATTTAAAAATGTCCTAATATAGCTTACTTTTTAATTTGAATCGTAGCAAGCTCATGAGTTGTGAAGAATGGTTCATATAGTATAAAAACATTATGCTTAAAACTTGAAAAAGTCTAATAAGTTAACGCATATAATGGATATAGAATAGAAAAGAATATAAGCAGAAGATTACAAAAATGTAAAACATAAATTAAGATGTTTAACTGATTTATATGAATATTACTAATTAAATGTTATAAATACCATTAAATTTAAAAATCAAGTACAATAAATTGAAAGTGTGGAAATTGAAAAAACAAAAACAAAACAAAACAGAATAGGTAGTTTTTTAAACTGTACGATTTTTTCCTTACTTTAACTAAAAAATATTAGAAGTTAAGACATCAACTTATTTCCTTTTGTTCATTATTAAATTTTCATCTTGTTCATGATCAATAGATCTAACATTAGAATAATACAATCATATAAAATATAATGATAATTTAGATAAAAATCAAACATTTAAATTTGTTTAACAATTGGCACCAGTCTAGTGAGTAGAAAGAACTCCCTTAAATCATGTTGCAGATTGTCGAGAACAAAAGGAGGCAACAAACAGATATTGGAGAAATTTTTAAGTAAACTAAGTCTACCATGTCATCCATATATTAATTCAATCACACATTGACATGCATTTACTTCAACTAATGAAAATAAAGCAATTAAATGCATGTCAATGTGTGATTGAATTAGTTTATAGATAATATGGTAGACTTAATCTACCTAAGAATTTCTCCATATATTGATGCTAGGAGGGGATAGTTATGACATAGCAGAATATGAACAGGTTTCAACCCGATAAACCAACTCAGTTGAACAAAACTCTAACCAATCCAGCTAATATAGCAATACTTTTTTAAATATTATCAGACATCATAATTTGAGTAGGGCCAAATCACAAGCATAATCTGAGCCAACCGAATTTAAACAGCCCTACCTAATACTATTTAAACTGTAGGATCTAGTGGAAGCACCCTCATAGTTCGGGATTTCTATACGTATAATTAAACTTTGGGTTTCAAATTCAACCATCCTCAAAAGTTCAACCTGTTTTATGTACCTTGACCAAAATCTACTTAACCCCAAACCCAACACATGTATGCAACTCAATTATATGCCATAATTAAGCTTAAACACAACATTTCACATCAGCTGATCAGCGTAAATAATATAAATCAGAATTAAGGAAGCCTCACCTGGTTTTTCCACATCAAGAACACCATCACGCTTAATTGCGCCAAGCACATTAGTTTCTTTCTCATGTGGGTCGAATAAGACATACTCATGATCACCACTTATGTATGCAAGCAATGTTTTAGGTGTTTTCCCAACAACAACGTTATCTTCTATAGAAGATTGATTTACCTGAAGAAAAGCAAGAGAACCTCCCCTGGCCTGCACAAAGGAATTGTTGATCAGGACAAATTAGATCATTCAACTTGGCTTTTGTAACCAAGCAATATGTGTAAATAGAAAGCTTGTGAAATTGTGCACTGGATAAAGCATATTTATTTAATCAAATTAAATATTCCATCAAAAAACAGTGAACAGCTAAAAAAAAGCAAAAGAATTTAATTGATCGTAATGGTTCCCTTTGTTTTACAGAATATTTTCCAAGATAACATTTTCAACTGTTTTAGTACACACCTGAAAATAGGTGAACAAAAAAAGTTTTCCCGGTTAAAGGGAAAACTAAGTCATTTTCAACCCCTTTTCAAAAGGGGAAGTTATTTATTTATTTGGGAATACTTATGAGATTATAAAATCTATAAAACTATACGCCAATTATGTTTTAATTAACACCTATTACCCTTGGCAACCACAGATAACTTCCATCCACCAACGACCAACACTGGCCTGCACTGTCCACTGCAGGTCAGCACAAAAATCCCAAATGTATAATTTTTACATAATTTTCTCTTATATTTAATTATAAAGTAAAAATACAAAATATCAAATGAGTTCACAAAGTTCAATATTTTTTTATCGATATTTTTTAATGTAGTACAAACATTTGAAATGATTTTCAAGTAATTTTCCAAATTGTCGGCAAACAACAGAAAATAATTCCATTTTCAAGAAATATATTCCGCTCAGGAAGTATTTTGTAAAAGTTACTTGAGTGAGCAGCAACTAGCTGTAAATTACAATCAAGAACATAATAAATTTATTGGAGGCACCAGATCAATTACAGTCCATGCATATGGCTGGGACAGGTATCGGTACTGGGACTGATCTCACCTTATTTACCAACCAAGTAGCCACAGGAACAGGATCTGCCGCATTGAAAAATAAAATTACTCCATCTCTTCCTCTTAAACTTTTTTCATTAGATTCACTGTATTTAGATGATTCAGGAAGAAGGACAAGAGCAGCAAAAGAAGATGAGTCTGCTGCACTGGCTACAGCTGCACAGTACAGAGTAGTCAAACACATGAAAGAAAAACAAAAGGCTTAATGATACCATAATTCTAGTACTAATCAGTTAGTCGAAATGATGAAACATTATAAACAAACGTACAACTTAATGTGAAGTGCACACTTGTTTCTTACTGAATATCCTCAATATAGATGATCATATTTTAATAACTTATAGTACTTCTACTTTAAGATAAATATCACAAAAAAACTGAAATAAATTAAAAGAAAATAACTATTTAAGAAAAAAAAGTTTAAAATAGATGAAAACTTGAACAGTAACTTAGAGATAAGCAATAATTCAGGAACTGGGAAGACATATCATAAAGTGGCGAATGCCATAAAATGTTGCAACTTGAAGGAGAGGAGATTTCACCTTCTGGATGAAGCCTGTATGACCAAGATATGGAAAGCTTTGACATGCTCCAAACAGAGAGTTGTGGTTTAGAACCACAGGATGCAGAAACAAGATATTCAGACTTCCCTAAAAATGAGAAAGTACTGATTGGCTGCATGAAATTCCATAAGGTATGATTCAGAAGTGCATATATTACAAACACAAGATAGAGAAACAGATTAAGTATTGCATAATTATGGCACAAAAACACCAGCAAAGGATGCCTTGGCTAAAGCAGTTGTCAGAAAGCAACTCAAGTTGGCACCTTTTACCCGTACATTTTGTTAGTTTTCTCATGGAAATTTCATGTGGTTAGTTCTTTACTTTGTAAGGTTTTCATGTCTAACAGTAGTGCGACTAGAGTAACAAACACCCAGGCTGTTGTATTTAAGTTAAAGGTATCAACATGGGACTTTTAGTTGCCACTTCCAGTAGCTCCATAAGCATCATAAATAAAAAATTGAAACATAAACAACAGACTGAATTACCTTTAACAGTGAACAATCCCATAATCCTGCCCTATGCATTAATGAAGGACTATTACAAAATTGATCTAGATTTAGATGCCTATGGTTTGCACAAGCGAAGGAGTAGCATTAGTAATATATTAACATGCATCACAAGCAGTTGCAAATCATGTCATGTTCATGTAGAAATATGCCTAAACATAGTGATATGCATGTCAGAGTCAGATTGAAGCAGAGCATTAAGGAATCACCGTGGCAGTGTCCCCAACAACAGCCACAAGAACATTCTTGTCAGGGTCCCATAATGTGATAACAGTTTCAGCTGCAACGGCTAGAACAGAACCATCATGAGAAAATGTAGCTGCTGTCATTGGTTTTTTCCTGCAAGGAGAATATAATAAAGATGGAAAATAATTGTTAGTTTGGATCAACATGCATGCTAGATTGCCTAGCAACTTAATTTACAAATATAATTAAGAGCATTAAGCATGAAGAAAAGACAGTTAAGAACACTGCAATCGAGATGCGACTTATACGCCAACTAAGAAGCATTCCACTAAATTAAATTGATTTTATGTACTTCAGATAATTTAGACAGCATAAAAAATAAAATAAAAGGCAGAAAGCATGAAGCTTAAAAGGGTCCAACAAATTTTTAAAAAAAAATGAACTCTACCTTTTTCCATTTTCTCTAGTCATTATTGTTGATTCCGAATTCCAATAAAAACTTGTGTTATTAGACCTCTAACCATCCCTCTACCAATTTCTATTGAAAGTTATGTCGCTACCTTATTAACTAAGGGCGGATTGCCTCAGACAGTAGCAACCTATTCACTCACTCAAGTGATATACACTCATGCACATTCTATGGAATTTAATTCATGTCCATCTACTTCTGGAGCACTTCACCTTTACATTCATCTCATGAAATTATCCATACAATCTCAATCACAACCTCCAATTTCTCTATCTATTAACAAAATACCTGACAATCTATATTAAGTGAAATGTTTTTCAGAGAAACAATTTAAAAAAAAAAAAACTTAAGTTCCCTGAAAACTAAGATTATACTTGTATGAGGCGACAGCATGGCAAGTCCATCTAGAATTTGTAAGCACTCGATCTTTCCGCACAATCCCTTGGTTGCAAACCCAAACCTACAACATCGATACAAATATAAATGTGGTGAGAATGCATTACAAGAAACCAAATTTTACCATTTCAAGATTACCTTGAAGTCCCCACCATAAGATGAGCTGACAGCCATATAACGGGTAGGATGAAAAGCAACTGAAGAAATGCCTGCATCCCTGTAGAACAACATAATGTTCCATCACTTCTGAACAATACATCTACAGGCAGCATGTTCGCATCAACATTTTCCATTTCAGGAAAAAAGATATTAAAATTAGCATGATTTTTCACAAAGGTGATGAGCTCCCTAATAAGATAGCTAAGTTTGCATGTATGAAAAGTTACTAGGGATAAACTACCATTCTTTATGAACCATTTATGGTTTGAGACTCTCCAAATTGACCTCTTTACATGCTTTACTAAACACTTGTAACTGATGTATCAATCTCAATCTTTTTTAATTAAATTCTCTTCACAAATAAAGAAATAAGATATTAATAGTAGGAGTGAATCATTCATCTCCAAGATCATCCGTTCTCAGATTCTTGCATGTTTAGTTCCAAATTCTTATTCAATTAAAATCTGAATAAGCAGCTCTAAGAGTAAGCAATCAAATGGTGTATATTCAAGGTGAACCAAGGAAATTGATGGTGAATGCCTGTCTCTACCCACACCCTGGGAGGAATTTCACACTTAAATATGCTGGCATTTTTTAATGTTGATCTCACAGTCCTTACTCAAATTAGGAGCAAATCTTATAGACCAAATAAAAGCGAGAGATTGAGTAATTTGCCAAACTGATAACCACACCAGTAAAACCAGTTCAGTGATTCTGACTTACTTTATTTAATTCCTAGCTTAATTTATCACACCAAAACCATAATACCCAATCCCAAACAACAGATAACTGTTGAATCCATACCATCCACAATGACTGCAACATCCAAATCCTCTAATTGTACCACCAAATCTAAAAAATATAACTGTGAAGAACAAACAAAATATAAATAAAACAAGGTCAAGGGAATTTAAGACCTGAATAGCCATTCGTTAAATAGGAAGAAAAGAAAAGAGGTGGAAAAAAAAAAAGGAGATTTTGTGGGTTTAGAGAAAAATAGATTGATGGGTTTGAGAATCTTGAACAAAGGAGTAAACGAGCAAAGGAAAATAATTCACATAGCTCATCTAAAACCTTTTGCATTTTTCTCATTCATTTGTTCAACAAATAAGCGGAGCCAAACCTGTGTGGTTCATATACAATTGTGGACAAGGTGAACTTATTATCTGATCCCAATGCCCAAAACTTAAGAGAAACCAATCCACCTAAACTCTCCTCAGCAAGCTTTACTTCTGCAGTGGTCATCATAGAACCATCCAAAGAGAGAGCAACTAAAGTCACTACTACCTATAACCAACAATATCCATAAAAATCAGTTGTGACATTTACAATATTGCAAATATCAAATATGGATGTACGAAAAATATTAATTCAGAAAACAGCATACATATGGATGATCAGTAAGGTATCATCTCATGAAAAAGAAAATTACAAATAAGCAAGTTCATTACCGTGACTTCATCACCTGGTTGATGGTTTCTCTCACAAACTTGAACCTACAAAATGCAGGTTAGATAATTGACTTCCAGAGAATGCAATTTATAGGAAATTGGATTATATAAGGAAACATTTATGCCCCAACCAAATGCAATATTGAACACACAATGAAATAGCAAAAGAAATAAAACAAAATGGATAAATATAAAAGTTTGTTATTGAGTTGCTTTCATTAGGTTGACTAAGAAACCAATTATTCAATGGTTCAACAGTGGAAGTGTAAACCTTCTTCTTCTGAGACCTCAAACACCAATGCCCCACCCAAAAATGGAAGGAAATACATACAAAGAGTGAGAGATGTGTGATAAAACAAACAACATAGAGAGTTAGCGACAGACATTGGCATGCACACAACAAGACCAAAGACCAAAGGTCTTTTTTAGTATCATAATATGATGTTATGAGCACCCAAAAGAGAGAGAGAGAGAGAGATAGACTACAATTATCAAGAAAAGGACCATTAAACCATAGCAAATTAGCAAGCTCTATTAACTAGAGGAAATATCAACATTTAACATTCTTACCTCAGATATTTCACGGTCATCAAATAGACTATATAACTGGATGCAGTAGTTCTCTGTACACAAAGCAACTATGCCAGCATTGTAATCGAAGGCAACCCCATTCTGTAAGCCTTTAAAAGACTCTGGAAATGAACAAGGAAGCTGAAAAATAATTCACAAGAACCTCTCAATATTATGAATTTATTATGTAGCTGAAAGATAAAGCACAAGAATTTTTCTATGGACAATTATCTTAATGTAAACCAAAATCAATTTGAAAATAAATGATACAGAGACTTATAATACTGAACCTGCTAGATACTACAGCATCAATTATAGTAAATATGGAGATAAAAATGAGAAATAGATAAGTATCCAGACTACCCTAAAGATAATCTGAAAGGTCGAAAGACAATTTTTGTGGCATTGTTTAGACTTTGATTCAATGTGGATGTCAAAAAACTAAAAATAACGAAAGAATTTCTGCACAAGTAGGTTACATGACGGCCTCATAACATAATTCTGCTAACAATTGGTCATGAAATGGTTAGCTGTGGCACAAACTTTACTTTTTAGTGCTCGCAACTAGGCATGAAAGTTCATAATTGTTTGAGAATTCATCTGTTAAATAGGAAATCACTTCAGATACCCTTCTTGAGTAATGTGTAATTCATTTCAGAATCAAAGTTCTGTTACTGTTCAAATATTTCCCAAAGAAATACGGAACTTTGTTATCGTACAGTTAAAGCCGGTCTTGTCTTGGGTTCTTTTGGTTTACTTATCAAAGTACTGATATGTCAATATACCTATGAAGCACGAACACTTCAACTACATAGCGTGTCGCGTTTCCAACACATTTCTAACACCGACACGAAACATCCTGAGCACATTTTGTAATTTTCAAAAAATTAAAAACGCATTTATTTAAATTAAAAACATATTTTTTTCTTCTATAAAACCTAAAATCTATATGTGACACCAATCATTGATCAATATATTTGATTGTATGTCATTTTTATTTAATTCATACAAAAATAATTTGTAATTATATTTTTTGTATTTATTTATTTACAAATTTACCCCTATATTTTTAATATTTATATGTTTCCCCTGCGTGTCCATGTCCTGTACTTTTTATAAATCTCGTTTCCCAATGTCAGTATCCGTATCCGTGCAATATACAGATCTGCACTTATATAACAATATTCATCTTGATCCATGGAAGAATTAAGTTAATATTTTCAATGTAGAACATACATTCATACTCTCATTTCAGTTATTCAAACACGTGGTAATCAGACATAAGCAATCAGAAATGAACAATCTGGTATGGTCTGCACATAGACGAAAACTAACCTTGATCCCTGAAATGCTCTTAAAAATTTCCATGGAAGGCATTTTCAATATATGTATTTGATTATCTGCACAAGATACCTAAGTAAACTTTTTTTTTAGTAAATCCACAAGAATAAACGACTTCTAGAATTCTACTTTTCTGTAAATGAACTTCACTTACTGAGCAAAGAGAAGGATCTGGAGAATCGGTGTAATATAAGAGTGGTGATCCAATTCGGGGTAAAAATTTCTTTTTGCCTGTGTCTAGTTGCCAAACCACAAGAACTCCTTCCTTTCCACCTGAAAGCAATAACATCTGTGCATGAATAATTGAACCACCAAGAATATGTAAATAATAATTTGACATTGTCAATAGTTATATGGTAATTAAGCATAATCTTTGATGTGTGATTGCCATGTTGAGAGGTAGTTAAAAGCGATAGGCGCACTTGAGGCGATATACCTTTCTATCGCCTTCAAGTGCAAAGCAAAAAAAAAAAAAGCACTCGCCTGAATGAAGCAAAGTAGTAAAGTTCTAATATAATTTATTAGTAATATAATATAATATAATATACTAAAGAATTTAAATAGAAAATATTAGCAAACACAATCAAGTAACAATTAAAACTTGTTAAAAGTCATTTCACATGATAAAAGAAACTCCATAACATTCAAAAAATAAAAAATAAAATCTATGTAATTATGTAGAAATCTAGTATTTGAAGCTACTGATAGTAAATTAATAGTTTGTTATAACATACTTATGGCAACCAACTTTTATTTATTAAAATAAAAACCCTATCCTATTGCCTTTATAAGAAGCACATTTTAATTGTATATGAAGTAATGGACCCATTTTGCGCTTCACCTAAGCGCATCAAGCGAGCACTTTTGACTACATAAGACACCTTTGAATCCATATTTTTAACTAATAATCAAGTGCATATAGAAAAAATCTGTTGGCTGTAGAGCTTGTCATATATGAACATCACCTAAAACATGAGACTCCAATTCAAGGTCCAAATATGGCTACCAATGACAATATCAAGTTCATATACTACATGTCATCCCAGATATAATCCAAACCTACTGTTGTTAACTCCAAGAACATTGATAGTTAGGCCATCCATTGGCTGCATCCAACCTGTAATTTAGTCGGGCTACATGTATTAAAGGGGCAAAACAAGGCTTCTACCATATATAGTGTCTTTACCTGAATACAAATAGGCCCCATCAGAAGAAAAAGAAAGAACATTTACATCGGCGGGGTGCCAATGCCATGTGGTACAGGACTCAGCGTCGTCATCACCTCTCACTCCAGGTCTTTCTTCTTCATTATTTGATCTTCCACTCCGTAATCCATCACCTACAACAAATGTCCTATTTCCATACCCCCTCCAGATCAAAATTCTCCCAGTCACATCTCCTGCAGCAACAATTCTCTGAGTTGGGTGGAATGCAAGAACTGTCATGTTTTTTGTATGATGCAACGTGATCTTCTTAACTATTGTACGATCAGAATCACTACTAGGGACTTTCCATAAATAAAGCTTGCGCTTGATCGGGAAGCCAAAAAATTTTCCTGAGGAGCTAATAGTAATAGATTCTGGTTGCTTTGTCTGTCAAAAAGACAATGAATACATTATCACAAAAATTGGATCAAATATATAAAATAAACTGCTTGGATGCAAATTCATAAGATGGGCGAGGATTTTGGTGGCCATTTATACTATTTTAATTTTGGAAACTTGCAGCCTTTGGACATAGATGCAGTGTTTAATAGGCTTAATACCTTCAACATGCAGGGTACATCACAACTATTTTAGCGTAAGCTCTATTTTGAAGTTGCAATTTTATTTTATGATTACAAGTTAGAAGTTACTTAGTAAACGGCATCATATATGTAAGTTATGTAATTATTGTATATATCACATAGTTCAGATAAATAATAGATAATACTCCCATAAAAAAGACATTATATCACTAATTGATGTTAGTACAGAAGCACAACTAAGGAACATATCCTCACACACTCTCTATACAAAATTGCCCAAGTAACCCAGCTAAGTAATATCATTTTCCAAGAAAACTATGCTCAGGAAAAATTGTTTAGATAACTGACTTTAAAGCTTAACTATTTTAAGGGACATGTCCAAATGTAAGAACCAACATGTTCAGCCAAAAACATTTCAACAGTTACCTCACTTTAGCAGCAACTCAGGAGCAGCTCTCACCCAAAACCTCAATATCAGTTGTAATAATTTCCTAACTATATTAAACATACATTGAAAAATGTTACGAATCCAGAAAGTGATAATTGTTGGTTAGTGATAGATTAGTTAATATCAGTTGGTAAGAGGTTATGCAATGTAGTCAATGATTATGATGTGGAAAGACCAACTTGTATTGGATAAGCAGAATCAATTAGTAACAGCATTTGATATATTTTTTCTATCAGACTTCTCTTTCTCTATTTCCTGCTCTTTCTTCTTCTTTCCAACTAAAATAACAGTCCTCTCCTTTTCTCTAATGAGCCAAGGTCATAACAAAGAAACATGACAACTCATCTAAAGCATCTTACTGATTTAATTAGTCTATGTTTGTTATAATTGTTTCTATGTTTTAATTCTCTTCATTAGCTGAAAATTACTTAATATCGCAAAAAAATGATTTAAAAATAATGACTTGCAACCATTCGTACTTATATTATATGATCACATAGGTTTTTATTATGAATTTAACATCAATTTGAAGCTTTAAATACTCCCTATTCTTTTCCTATTTCAAATAAATACATGCTTAAAGGCAAAAACTTAATGCATAGTAATGTAATAATTAGCATTTAAAAGTTTAATGATAAGAAATCCCACCTCTGCCAACGTTATTCCACCAATCAGCCGAGAGTCAGTCAAGTTACATTTCCTAATTTGTCCATGTAAAGCTTTGGACTGCTTTTCTAGCTCTTTAGTATCTTTAATAGACAAATAAGCAAAAAGCTTAGGTGGTTTCTCAATCATCTCAACCGGTTGCCTCAGTAAAGATGGAATCACCTTGCAGAAAGATAAAATCAATCAACATTAACATTAGAATGTCAATATCTGCTATGATTTCCATAAAATTTTATGAAATTCTTCAACAGTGGATGCCCATGGACACAGTTATGCAAGTGATCAGCAGATAGATTAATCACAGCCCCAGTACAACACGAAAATGCCTAATTTACAGCTCCATTCATGTAAACAAAAATCAATTACATCATCCTTGGTCCTGATCAAAGTTGATAAATTACCTCTGTAAATTTGCAGTGTAATCCTTTTAACATCTTCAAATTCGAAATTTTAACTCCCAAATTACGTCTGACATCTAATCTATAGTTTTACTTACGGACAAACATATTGAATTAACCCATAATTACCATGGAGAAAATGGGCGACTTGATATCAATAGTCTTGATCAACTCAGGCACCGAAAAATCCCAATATCTAATTGTTCCATCAAGAGACGCCGTCCAACAGTAGCAAAATAACTTACTTGCAGCAGTAGCTGCCGGTACCACTAGAACAGTGGTCACTGGCGCCGTATGACCCTCTAATGATGTTATCTAACAGAAAATAAGAGTAGAATAACTAGTAAGCAAAAAATAAGAACTGATAAAACAGAAAATAGTAGTAATAATAGAAGAGAGGAAAAGAAAACCTGTAAGCCAGTGCTGACGCTAAAGACAGAGACAGAGACAGAGTTGCCGGAGCAAACAAGAAGCAGTTTAGCGTCGTTGGAGAAGACTGGGGGCGAAGAGACGTAGCTTCTACCGCCACTTATCATGTTTTAGGCAGAGAGATGAAGAGAGGTTGGAGGAATCTGATTTATGATGAAAGAATTAACACAAATAATGATTAGTAATAAACCAGAATAAACTATTGACATCAAATATTTATAGTACACTTAGGCCCCAAACAGAAAATCCATCATATCGCGTAAAAATATTGAGACCCAAACCTTATCAGAAAAGAGAGAGTAGCAATGGAGGGAAGAAATCGGCGACTGTTGGCGTCAATCGTTTAATAAATACCGAAGAGAGTGCGGAAGGGTTGATTTGAAACTTGTGAGCTTACTGGCTGCTTGCTTCCTCCTTCTTTAACACACACAAACCCTAAACCCCTAGAAAACCCACCTCTTGTTTTCCCTCTCTTGTTAAAAAAATTTGTGGAAAAATTTTACCTATCTATTTGACATCGTCTTATCTTCCAATATTTTAAAATTATACTCCATTAAACTATATTATTTTTAAAAAAATTTAAAATATTTTCTGTTAATAAAAAATAATATTTTTTTACATCGAATATATTAGTATAATATATTAAATTTTATATGATACTAGTATAATATATAAAACTTGCAGGAAGATATTACTTAAATAAATAGTAATTTTATTATGATAAAATAAATATATAAAATTATATAATTTTCAAATTTTAAGAATATTGCAATATATTATATCAAATAAAATAAATAATAATTTTGCTAAGATTTATTTTATATGTTTTTCAGAAAAATTGGTTGTTAAACAAAAGCCAATATGCATTAAAAAAAAATTATTAACTTTGAGTTTTATATTAAAATAATTATATTTTTGTCACTTTTAAATGTTTGTATTTTTAATTTTATATTAAATGTAATTTAAAAAAAATAATTTGATTTAACAGTTTTATGACATTTCAAATTTATTTTTATTTAATATTGTTGATTTAATAATTTAGATTTTTTTTAAATAGATATGAATTGGTCTAATTATATAAACAGTTTTCATAAAAAAAAGTATGCGTTAATCTACAGTATATTTATATATTTATATATATATGACTATCAATGAGCATATATATTTATATATCTACACAAATCAAAAAATATATAATTGTATACATATCTATTTATTTTCTCTAACTAATTACATCTCACACTATTTTAAAAAACTAAATATCATATTATTTAAAATATATATATATTGGTATTACCAAATTAAAAAAATAGATTCAAAATATTGCATTACTGTTAAATAAAATTAAATTTATTTTAAAATTACATTTAATAATAAATTAAAAATATATATTTAAAAATATTATTATTTTAATAAAAAATGAAAGTTCTCTTTTTTTTTAATGTAATTTGTCCTTAAATAAAAATGATATTTAATAATTATTAAATTTAAAAAACCGATTTTTAATTTAATTAATTACGTATTTTTTTATACTCGCCCTCTACTAGTCTGCCATGTGGAAAAAAGACATAACCTTGCCATTTCAGGTTATCGTTTTGATCCGATACTACGCCGTTTAGCGGGACTAGAATACTATGATGCTGACCTAGGTTGTCATTTTTTCCTCTCACAATTATCTTCACTCACCGGAGTTTGCTTTCTTCAAACTCCTTGCTTCTGTACTCTATTTCTCGGCGGAAGGACGGCGGTGGCGGAGGTTGCCTTCTGCCTCCCTTTTGTTTACTTCTCTCTCCACTTGAAGGTTTTGCTTTCATCACTTTCACTTTCTCCGAAGCCAAATGCCCCTAAGTTTCCGTCTTGTTTTCCTTTTCTTGGCAACCATGGGTGCCATAGTCTACACGGCTAAAGCTATAGGCGTGAACTGGGGAACCACAGCCTCGCATCCACTTCCACCGCCTAAAGTGGTGGAGCTCTTAAAATCCAACAACATTTCCAAAGTCAAGGTCTTGGATGCTGACCCACTTCGTCTACAAGCTCTTTCTGGTTCTAACATTGGTGTCACCGTGGGCATCCCGAATTCCATGCTTAAAAGCTTGAATTCATCCCTGAAAGTTGCAGAGAGCTGGGTTCATGATAATGTCACCCGTTACTTCTCCAGTGGAAGCAGTAGAGTACGCATAGAGTATGTTCTCTTCACTTTCTTTTTTCTTGTGAGTTAACTCGCATAAGTGTTTTGATTTTCTAGGCTATTGGCATTTTGTTTGGAAAATGGGATCTATTATACTCCTTTTATTTATAAAAAAAGGAGTGTTAATAAATCCCATTTTATTATTTAATATCAGAGTGTATGTGGGAAGTATGAATTTTTTATTCATTTTGGTCGAAAGGGTAAACTGCTTATGTAGAGAGTACTCTTGAATCTTTATGATACATGATAATTTCAGGAATACATCTTTGTATTGTCTTGGTTTTCCTAGATCAATTACTAAGTATGTTTTCAGTTTGGGGTGGACAAATATGGAAGAATAATGTCTGATGTGTGTCTGGAAATAGATTATTATATGTGATTACTTTTACTTGTTTAGTTCTGATTTTCTTGTAGGTGCACTTATATTCTTGATCTTTTGTTAGTCACCTTTTACAATGTGCTATTGAATCTTGATTAACTAAATGCATTTTTGTTGCCTTTATGAGTGTATTTAGGGTGATGCAATAAAGTTTCTTTTGCTTTGTTCTCTGAAACTGTTGTGGAAATAGTGGAGAACTAGATGTTTAATTTTATTTTTTTTAATGAAAATTTCCACAGAGCATTTTCTCTTTTTCTTTCTTTTGTGTTTGTTCCTGTCATATGGTGTCAAAATGCCACAGATGCACCACCTGCCGAGTAGGAAATCGCAAGGGCTAGGGCTAGGGCTGAGAAATCCAAAACTGCTCTTGCCTCCTATTAAAAAATGAAAGGAAACCTAAACACACTTAATTGCCAAAGATACCCAAAAAAATATATACGAAGTATAGAATCAGAAGACAAATGTCGCTAAAATTTGCAAGAGCAGAAAAGAAAAAGCGCAACTGGTGAGAACCTGGCCAAGCAGATTTGTTGAAGCATTTGATGGTGATCCAGCAACCAGCAATTATGCTGTTTAAGCATGCCTTTGTAAATCCATTATCTGCAATTTGTAGACATCCTTTCTTCTTCTCTTCTTCTTCTCCTCCTCTTCCCTGCTCATTTTTCAAGTGAAGCATCCAAAACGGTCCATTGAGTGAAGCCATAATCATACAAATGCAGTTGAAAAAATATATAATAAAATAATAAAAAAAAAGAAAGAAAAAGAAACCTCGTTCATTTGTAAGCATGTTCTGTTCTTAACTTTTACAATTCTGTGTTGGCAAGGTATAATGTGCATTGTTTCTGTCTTGACGTGTCATAGGTTATAACACCAGTAATATTTAGTATATATTAGCTTTTTAATTGGCATAAGGCAGTGAATTGCATTTTAGTAAGTATTACTTTATTATGGTATAACAATCTGTTTTCTTTCTTTTGCTGGCTTTGTTGGTGAGGCTAATTACAAGACTTGTGTCTATAACATCTTGCAAGCCAAGCAATATACCTTAAGTTACTTTTCTAATGAACAACTGTTTTACTTTAGCTTTTAGAGTGGGTGTGAGAAACTAAGCGTGCGTTCTTTCATTTCTATGTACTTCTAACTGAACCTTCACAGATACGTTGCTGTTGGGGATGATCCGTTTCACCAAAGTTACAATGCGCAGTTCCAACCTTTTGTCATTGGGGCAGCGATCAACATCCAAACAGCGTTGACCAGAGCAAACTTGGCAAGCCAAGTGATGGTTGTAGTTCCATGCAGTTATGATGCCTATCAGTCAGACTCAAGCCTGCCCTCCAAAGGACACTTCCGGCCTGAACTTAATAAAACCATGATTGATCTCCTCACATTTCTCAGGAAGCATCACTCTCCTTTCTTTGTGACCATCTTCCCCTTTATTGCCTTCTATCAAAATAAAAACATTTCCCTTGACTTTACTCTCTTCAAAGGATCTGCACACCCTCATAATGACAGCCACAGAAGTTACAAAAACAGCTTGGACCTAAGCTATGATATTCTGGTTAATGCTTTATCGATGGTTGGATTTCCTGAAATTGATATTGTTATTTCAAAGATTGGGTGGCCGACAGATGGTGCAGCAAATGCCACTTCATCCATGGCAGAGTCCTTCATGAAAGGCCTGATGGACCATCTTCGTAGCAAACCAGGAACCCCACTGAGACCTCGGAATCCACCAGTAGAGACATACATATTTAGCCTTTTAGATGAGGATCAAAGGAGCATAGTCACAGGGAACTTTGAGAGACATTGGGGATTGTTTACTTTTGATGGCCAAGCCAAATATCGCATTGATTTTGGGCAAGGATTAAAGAACCTAGTGAATGTACAGAATGTGGTCTATCTTCCTTCCAAGTGGTGTGTTGTCAACAATAATAAAGATTTGAATAATGCAACTGCAAGAGCCTTGGGTGCATGTTCAGTTGCTGATTGCACTGCGCTGTCCCCTGGTGGATCCTGTTTCAATATCAGCTGGCCTGCAAATATATCTTACGCGTTTAATAGCTATTATCAGCAGCATGATCAAAGGCCAGATAGCTGTGATTTTGAGGGGTTGGGTTTGATCACAACAGTCGATCCATCAGTTGGGAAGTGTAGATTTTCTATTGAACTTCAAACTTCTCATACAGATACCATATCTGGGTCTGGTCTTTGCCAATGGATGATCTTGTTAACGGTAACAGTGCATGTACTTCTACTAAATTTCACATAATATGTAGATATGCATGGCATTTTTTAATCTTTCTTCTTTCTTTTCTTTTTCCTATTTAGATATGTTGTAGTACATGATTGTTTTGTGTAACGCAATGTTGTACCAATAGCATCTTTATGCTGTATCTATGCAGTATGCACAAACAACAGAAAGTGATGTTGGACTTGGGGCTTCACCTTTATCTCCGGGTTCATACTAAAATTTTGGAATTTTGCTTTCTCTGGTTTGAATGTTGAATATTCATTTAGATATCTTAGTAAACATTTGTGATTGAATCTGAGGCAGGGAAGCCTGAGAATGTTTAATAACATGATGGTGAGTGCGTATTTCGTTCTGGCATTATGGTTTGTTGATATGTCTAATCTTTCTAATAATTAACTATGGCAGGTGAGATGGGCTTTAGACAGAGTTCTTTTGCAGAGGTTGAGCTCCAGTTGACTTTTTTAACTATCAATTATGTTCAATTTACTTCCTAAAACAATCAAATCTGATCAATTAACTCCTTTATCAATTGCTTTTGAACTAATTTGGTCTTTTATTTATGAAAGTGAAACACATAACATGTAATTAATGATAGTTAAGAAAGTCAGTTTAAACAAAATTTCTGTTGAAGGTTCCTAATTTATATAACATTCAATGAACAAATTTGAGGGACTCAATTGAACAATTTTGTAAAGTACATCTGAGTCAAAAGTGGAGATTCTTTTGTAATATTTGCATTATTCTAGGGTTCAATAAATTAATTGCAAGTTCTCTACATAACTCTAATCTAGTGCTAGCTGATAGAATATAATAAAAGCAAAATTGTAGGTAGAGCACATGGTTTGAATATAAAAGTAATAATGGAAAGCATTGACCACATGGGCCAGTCTAAGTGCCCATATGTCAATTTGTGGTTAGTGACATATTATAAGAAAACAACAAGTGAGTTAGGTAAGAAATAAGAATATGGTGTGATATCTCTCTCTTAGAAAATAATATGGTGTGATATCTCTCTCTTTAAACAGAAAAAAAAACCTTCTAGAAACATTTCTTTTTTTTGGTTTGGACTTAAGTACTATTAATATAGCACGCTAAAACTAATCATATACGTTTTGGATAGAATTTTAAAGGTAATAAACTACTTATTCATAAATTTTAATATAACTGTATATTTAAAATTCGAACTAAAAATATCTAATTAAGTAATAAAATACTTACATTATCTCCTTCACAACCTCATAAATCTTCTAGAAACATTGTGCTCCATATCTTCCATGTTCAGCATCATTATTCTTTTTGTAAGTAACCTATCACATTACGTGTAATTATCAAATTTGAAAAACTAACAAAAAACAAATATTAAATAAAACCCAAAAGTATGATGATGATTTGATATAAAGATTTTTCAATTTAATTAAATATTTCGAATTTAAATTTTAAATATTTAGTTATTTCAAAATTTTTAAAATAATATTTTATTATTTTTTTAAATTTTATCTGATAAATTCTGGATTAATCGAACAAAATCTAATACAATATTAAAAATAAAAAATAAAAAATGCAATACCCTAAAAATGTGATAGATAGTACTAGAGAGGTATTCTTTCTTAATTAAAAATTTTGAATTTAAACTACAGAAATAGAATATTTTTAAATTTTGAGAGAATATTTTACTTTATAATAAGAAATTAATTTATAATCTCTAATTTTAAAGATACTCGACAGTCAACAAAAAAAAAAAATTTCAGGAAGCAGAAAAAGAAAGCAGGAATTTATGAGAAGAAACAGAGGGTGGTTGTGTAGCAGACGTCAGATATCTACCTACCAAAGCTGCTCTCTTTTCTTCAAAAAAAACTGCTCTCATGTTCTTCTTTACCTTACCCACATGATCATCCCATGTGACCCCACCATCTCTCTCATTTCCAATTTCCTAACTTATACATACATATATAATTAAATAATTGGAAATTTCAATTTTGTATATTGACTAATAACACTGCAGAAATTTATTTTTTTTTCGAAATTAGGATATTGCGAAAGTGACTGCTAAGAGACATGTTCTAAGTATTCAAAATTCATAATTGTTTTATTTGATGAAAGAAGTCCTAATAACAATGATTAAATGCTATAAATATAAAAATTATAATTGCTGTTTTTATATTAGAAATTGAACAATTTATGGAAGCTTGTCGCCTCACTGTTCCCTCCTCGTTTTCTAGTGGGAAATTATAGGAGTTTTTATATATTAATGACTAATTATACTCGTATTAAGTAGGATATTAAACGATGATGAAAGTATTTTTATAAGAGTTTTAAAGTAGCTGTATTTTCTCATCGCTTTATAAGTGATATATAACTATCTTATTTTTGAAGATATTATTAAATAGATTTAGTTTAATATATCATTTATACACTAATTCAATTACACAGAAATATATATTGAATAATTTTTTTAACATTGATTGTGTTAGTAAATGTCCTAAAATTAATTTTATGAATTAAATTTTAATAGAGTTTTAACTTATCTCGACTCATCAAAAGATATTTAATTAAATTATAACTCTTATTTAAAATAATATACATATTATCTAATTTAGAAAAAGATAAATATATATTATTTTCTTTATCATACAGAAGATATTAAGAACGTATCTTTCTATATAGCTCAAAATATTAAATTCTACAGTGGAAAGTTTACTGTTGTGCTCTTATTTTTGGTGTGGACGGATTAGAAGCTTTATGTTTGGAGAGCTAGATAATTAGGAATCAATCAAGATTAGATTTTTGCACCGAAAGAGGTAATTCTCAATAAATATTTTTCTATACACTTGATCATGTGCTATATAGAACGGATACTGAAAAATAAAATTTATAAAAATATTAAGATACGGACACATGGAGAAAATGTGCTAATATTAAAATAGATGAGTAAATTTATAAATAATTAAATTCAAAAATATTATTTTAAGTTATTAAATTCATATAAAAATTAACAAAAATGACGTACAATCAAATTTATTGAGCAATAATTGGTGTCATGCATATGTTTTATGTGTTCTAAAAGAGAAAAATGTATTTTTAACTTAAAAAAAATACTCTTCTAATTTTTTAAAAATTATAAAATGCTCCAAGATGTTTTGTGTAGGTATCGAAAACGTATCGAAAATGCGACACGCTATACAGTTGAAATGTGTGCTTTATAGATTATGTAAAAAATAATCTAATCCGTATTTTTGTAAGTATTGTAAAATACTATTTTATTAGGATTTTGAATCCTAAATTTTATGATTCATTATAATCTTTATTCCACTTCGTTTTATACCTCTTTTGCTAATAAATTGATGTGATTATAATATGTATACAATCACTATATAATTAAATTAGTATACAGATGACATGATAAATTTAGTCTATCGAAAAAATTGTTTCTTATTTTTTGTTATCTAATTTTTCTTTTGCAAATACAATGTCCAAAATAATAAGTTATATTGGTTTAATTTTCAGCATTCACTATAAATGAATGGAAACTCAAATGCTTAAATGAAGAAAAAATTATTTATATTTTAAAAAATAAAATATTTGTTATATAATCTTAATCATTCACTAATAATAAATGATAGAGATTAAATAAATACGAAAAAATTATATACAGTGAGAATACAATTTATTTTCATAATTTATTTAGAAAAACAAAGTCTTGAATTCCTTACCATTTTATTGGTTCAATTAAACAATGTTAATTATCAGCAATGCATCCTTCACATATATATATATATAAACGAATATTAATGATGGAATAATAAGTAAAAGAAGGAACACAATTGCATAATTATCATCAGATTCAGCATGAAAAATATGCTAAAGAGAAGTGTGGAAATCAAGTTTACTGCAGCTTAACATGTGATTATGGATGAAATTAGTTATAATCCCACACCACAAGTTTAGATTGAGAGTTTTAAGAATTCAAAGTCCTAAAATGTCTACTGTAACTATCACTTATCATAGATCTACTGCTGCTGCAACTAACACATGTTTGATTATTTCTGAACCCTAAATCGCAGCACAAACATACAGCTTTAGCTTGATGATGATGATCATAAGTTTGTTGCTGCTTCTGCTCATTTAATTTGACAAAAGAAACTTGAGCTTGATGATGATTAAATGGTAACCCTATTGATAAGTCAAGATTGATTTCCGGGTAAACTTCCTCTGTGGTTATCCCACTGCTGCTGTTTGAATCTTCAGCTGATGAATCTGTCAGATTCTTGATGCTCCTGCACTCTGCAGCTGCTGCTTGTACAATCGGTGGTATTGAGTTTTCTTGTTCTATTTTAGGAACCATACTGCTGCTATTCTTGACTTCTGCGGTCGCGGTGGCAACGGCGGTGGTGGAGCTAAGAGGGCGGTGAGTTTGAGGGTCGACTCCACGGTTATAAAGCTTTCTTTTGATATGGGTATTCCAATAGTTCTTTATTTCATTGTCAGTTCTCCCAGGTAAGCGAGCAGCAATTAAAGACCATCTTGGATAACAAAAAAGAAAACATTTTTTGACAAAAAATAAAAAACCCAGTTGAGAAAAGATTGATTTGAATCTGAAAAAAAAAATAAGCTTTTTCTATTTCTTTTGTTCAAAATTTTGAACTTACTTGTTCCCAAGTAAACTGTGGAGGTTGATGATGAGTTCATCTTCTTCATCTGTGAAGTTTCCTCTCTTGAGATCAGGCCTTAGATAGTTTATCCATCTAAGTCGACAACTCTTGCCACATCTAAGCAAACCTAAATAAAATCAAAATCAAACAGCACATACCCAGAAATCAAATGTTAAATTTCTTCAAGAATATGATCAGCAAACAATGAAAGAACAAGAATAATAATAATAATACAAACCAGCTGCCTTAGGAAGAGACCTCCAACAACCTTCACCGTGAATTTTGATGTAATTAATGAGACGTTCATCTTCTTCTTTGGTCCACGCACCTTTGTTAGTGTGCTCTTTCTCACAACAAGGAGATCTGCCCATGTTTAATTACACACACAGAAGAAATTAAAGAGAGAGATTAATTATAACAATATTTGAGGAAAACACAGATAAATGAAAGACAAGGGAATATAAATGGAGGGTGGTGAAGAAAGGAGAGTGGTAGCAAAGTGCAATTGACTCGGGACCCTTCAATAATTATTTATTAAATAATTTAAATTAAATTATTATTATTATTATTATTTGCATTTTTTTTTTTTACTAAATTTGTATCTTTGTGATGGGTATTTGACCGAGTTGGTGAGAAAGATGAGCGGCTGCAATTAAGTTAGTGCTGGATTTGGTGGGTAGCTCTACTTTTCATGCTGTTGGATTTATTTTTTTCACTTTGGTACCTCTATTTTGTTTTTATTTGTTTTCATGCTTCCATTTGCAATTTTTTCTTTATCACTTTTTTCCTAAGTTTAGATTTAGAATTTTTGTTAAATTTTTAAATTTTTATTACATTTTATTGAATTCTTAATTAATATTAATTTAAAATGGAGATTCAATTAAAACAATCGATGACTCAATGATTATTTTATTTAATCAGTCAAATTTATATTTAATATATATTAAATAATCAATTAACACAATAATTGTTTAGTTTAATTGGAGATTAGGATAATTTGAATTTGGAAATTCATTTGTCAGCAAAATCATTCTATTTTAAGAAAACTAAATTCTTGAAACTAATTATAATTAATTTCTTGGATTGCAATTCTCATCTTTTTTATATAAAAAAAAGCTCAAATATTTCCTTTTTTATTTAGAAAATTAAATTGCAGAAATAGAACCAAAAACTAAAATTGAAGATAGTATATATATATATATATATATATATTTCCCCTTTTCTATTTTTTTTTTGGGAATAAAATTTGCATATTCACTAGAAAAATGATCGCTTGGCATATTGGTAAATGGAATTTGGGAATAGAAGAATAGAAGGCCACAGGCGTGGAACTTAGAAAGTATTAAAGTAAGTCCCGCAGATAAGCATAAATTGTAAATGGATATTAATATATTTTTGAAAAAATTACATGTTTGATATAATATACTAATAATTTTTTAAAGTTGAAAAATTATATTATCTACCCTCTCTATTTTCTCATATTATTATAGTACATTAATCGTTAAATTTTTTGTCACAAAAAAGTTAGATTGTTGTAAAATGATAAATAAAAAAATTACTATTTACTTCATAAAATTTAACCTATTTTACTAGTATTTTCTGAAATTTAACATATTATACTAGTATTTCATGAAAATATTCTTTAGGATTAACGGTAAATATTTTAAAATTTAATAAAAAAAATTAAATAGTTTAATAGAAATAAAACTGAAAAATAATATAATTTTTAAATATAAAAAAATACTAATATAATATATCAAATATTAAGGGTAAATAATAAATTTTTCTATATTTTTTCTTATTCAATATTAAATTTTGGGTGATAAAAGGGTACAGAGTGAAAATAAAATGTAATGGAGGGACTAAAAGTGCAAGATTAAAGATTTTATATTTTGGGTATTTTAGCCACTTCCAACTCAGTCTTATCTTGTGATTCTATTCCAACTTCTTTTCTTTATAAATAAAAAATTAATCAATTATATGCTTCTTCTTTTTCCTTCCTAACCTAAAGATTTTTTTTTTTTCCATTATGTTTATTTTTTTATATTTGAAAGGATTCTAGAAGAGTACCTCCTCAACTTACTCCACTTAGTCTTGTCCATTTCCAAAAGGCACATAATTAGAAATAACTAACTTCCCCTACCTTCCTTCCTTCCTTCATTCACATCAACATTAACACCAAATTTTTTTTCTTGTATTCTTTACACACTTTTCTTTTGAATAACTTCTATTTTATTTCCTACAACAAATTACCAATAGCTCCCTTGAGATTTTAATTTTAATAAATAGAAATAAATTTTTAAAAGATTAACAAAATGCATATACTATTATTTGATACAATGATTAGAAAAGTCAGAAACTTAAATGTACTTGATGTCTTGTAGGTAGGTACAGTTGTTGATAAAAAGAAAAAATTTTAAAGTTTTATAAAAAGTCATTCAAATATATATAAAATTTTAATTAACACAAAAATATCTCAATTATAAAAATAAAATAATATATTATACTGTAATATTTAAAATTTATATAGTATAAAACGAATAAATAGTATCTTACCTGATATAAGGGTACACTATTAATTTTTTAAATATTTTGTTTCTGACTGAATTTGTTAATTTTTTAAAAAGTTATCAGTAATTTGTTTTATCCCCTAAAAATCACTTATGCTTTTTTATTTAGTACTGAATGTTCTCTTCCCTACCAAACCACTAAGACTTATTTACATTAATATATGCTTCTTACACCTTGCAAAACCATAATCTTAACCTATTTTTTTCTTCTTCATGCTCTTAATATTGGTTTCTTACAGTTGTTTTCTTCTGTTAAAGCTAAAGAATACAAATTTCTTCAACTTCTTCACTCGTATTTTCATAGCATATATGAGAAACCCACATAGTAAAAAGCCACTATACCAACTTCCTTTTGTCTGTCTCTTTCTCTCTTTTTTTTTCTTTTCTATATATAATCAATGTCATTTTCACAATCCGACCAACCAGCAGCACAAAATAATCTAGTTTTATGCAACTGTGACTCACGGCCGGCCATGTAAAATTTTAGAGAAATGCTAATGACACTCTCCCTTTTTTTAATATTCCTAAACATCCTCTTTTCAATCGGTTATTGAAGTAGACAAATTTTTAAAAATAATTTTCATTTTTTCTTTCTTTATTTTATTTTTTGGCCAATCAATAATGTTGAAAAATATTGAAAAATGGAATGTGTAAATTAGCATTTCTAAATTTTTTATTATGGGTCTTGCATATCTTTCTAAAGTATTCTAATTGACTTCTAAAAAGAATCAAAGGCATAAACATGATAATATCATACAAGTAGAAACAAAAAGAAAGGAAGGGTGACCCACCTCAAAGCCTCTATAGTTTAGTTTTTAGTTTTATTTTTCAATGCCTATATAATGAATTTATGTTCTTATTTAAGATTATTTTGTTTTTACAATCATCAGTTTAAGTGTTTTATTAACCCAGCAAAAGCATCAATTGGGGTCCATGGAACATAAGATTAGGCATACCCATAAAAGGGGAAGGCTGTGTTTTGTCATGTCTTGTAATATTTTAAGTTGAGTGGAAGACAATTAGATTATATATATATAACCCGAACAATTTTGTCCCTTTAAAATACAAAATTTGATTTCTCAACAATGAAATCTTATACAATTTTGAACATAAATAATAATTTTGGGAAGACCTATTAAGGGAGTAAAATATGGATTAATTATATTTATAGCCACTGAATTTTGTATTATTTTTATTTAAATAACATTTTTTTTTCTAACAATAAAATCAGTAAACGTTATAAATTATTACAGAAAAATTATCGTCAACCAATTTTGACGAGTTGTTAGCCGGAAAGTTCATTTTTTGTGGGTTTATTGGATTATAATGATATCACAACTATATCATTAGTATTTCAGGACCTCTAGCCATATTTTTTAATGAATTACAGAAATATTATCGCCAAGAATGGTATCATAATACTACCATTAATTATTCTAGGCCACATTTTTTTTTGCTACTCATCAAAAAATGTGGCTACAGGTAACTAGTAGCGGAATTGTAATACTATTATAACCCAATAAGCTCACAATAAATTAGCTTTCGGCTAATAACTTGCTACACTTATTCGGCAATGATTTTTTTGCAATAATTTATAAAGTTTAGTAATTTTAGTATTACAAAAAAAATTGTGATTGAGGTGCAAGTAATACAAAATTCAGTAACTATGAATGTAATTAATTCAGTAAAATATTTTTTCTTTAAGTTTTAAATGTGTTTTAATTCAAAATTTAAATTCTAAATCTTTAATTAAAATAGAAGCAGCAATTACTATCTCATTTCACCTCTTGAGTGAATTTTGTTGGAGTGGGATATTTCAATCCAACGAATGAATTCATTTTAAAAATAACATAACCTGATTAACTTGTATCAAATGAAATTTGGGCAATTTTTGTTAGATTCTGTCAATAAATTTTATGAATCAATCTAATGAGAAATGTTGAAAGTTAAAAGGAAAAATTACTGTTTTACTCGTGTAATTTGACATAATACATTAGAATTTAAGAAGGTTTGATAATTATACAATTTGCCCATTGTGGTTTGACATAATATGTTAGTACCCATTAAAATTTGAAAATTATACTATTTATCTCATGTAATTTGATATAATACACTAGTGAGAAAGAATATTTTCTTTTGCTCATAGGGTATTATTGCAATAAATCAAACTTATAGAGGTACTAAATATGTCAAAATTTCATGGAGTAAATAGTATCATTTTCAAATCTTAATAGGTACTAGTATATTATATCAAATCGCAAGAGATAAATCATATAATTTTCAAATTTTATGGGATACTGGTATATTATGTCAAACTATAAGGGATAAATAGTAAATTTTTCAAATTTAAATGATTAAATTTGCTTACATAACACTTTTATCTCTATAATTGATTCAGTTACAAATAGAATCATAGACCCAACTGAAATAAATATTTTTCAACATTAATATATTAATAGTGATGATGATATGGGAAATTGTGATCGGAAATGGAAATGGTAAATGGTAATCAATTCAAGGTTGCAACATTTTTGTGTGGAGAGAACAATTTTGTTCTCACTTTAGACTTTGTATATAATCTTAGGTTTTAAAAGAAATTTTGCCAACTTTATTACTTCATAAAGATTCGATAAGAATCCCTTTTTGTTTGGATAAGCTAGCAATTAATAGAAATATATATATATATATTCATGTCTCAGTGGATAAAATATATTTTTATATAAAATTAGATCTAACCTCAATTATTAAGAAGTTTTTCTTTTTTTTTTCCTTTATTGTCTTTTTCTTTTTTCAAAGAAGCAGAAAACTCCTGACTTTAAAACTCTCTATACAAAAGCCCAATCAAATTGTTGTTAAGCCCTTTTCATTTTTCATTGGTTCCAAGTACGTGTCAACCTTTTCCCTTTCTCATTTTCAGAACTTCAATTTTTTAAATATCTGGACATTATCTTTTATTCCTCCATGGAAGCTAAAATATTAACAAACTTCTAACATAATTGAAGAAACACATTCTGCGTTTGACATTAAAAAATAATAATAATAAATTTAACTGATAAGCTTTAAAATAGTACTAGTCCAATATCCAAAGCTGTGAAATTTTGAATTCAAAATTTTCAAACTGTTTATACAAAAAAAAAAAAAGTTGAATCAGCTCATTCTGGGTTTTGGTAATTATACATTTCTCTTTGGGAGAACCCGAGAAGCATAAGAATTGGGATGACAACCATGAATCTACAAGATGATTGATGAGCAAGATCAACTTGGCTAAGTTATAAATTGACAAAGGTAGCTAAATAGTTACATCATATGTTTTAGAACGTTAGTTAAGTTAATTTCGGAAAGAGAAAAGAAGAAAAGAAAACCAGACTGGCATGAAAGGGATGCTCTATTTTTTAAACCCTTATCTGAACATATGACTACCTCTCGTAGGACGACAAACATGATTTCTTTTACGTGCATGTTCTTCATTGTGGTGCTGTGTCCTACACGAACATCCATACCAGCAATCTTTTCTGTTCCTGGCTTCCAGAGATAGATACTATTCCCAGAAACAAAAAAGGAGATCAAAATTACAAAAATTCACAAGAATAGAGGGTCGGTCACCATTTACGACCAAGGATTCTGAACAAAGCAACTTTCAAATGATGATCACAAGCAATGAAAAACATTGGATCACAAATTTTTGCAAGTCCAACTGCACTATTTGGAAGTTGGAACCAAATAACTTACATGTTTGGGCACAGAAATCCGAAACCAATACAAGAGATAGGAGACCACTTTGTCATAGCATTCACTGCATCAAAAATAGAGACAGAGATAACCAATAAGTAATAATTGTAATGATGATGATGATAACAACAACGACAATAATGATATCAGAAATAATAAGCATTCTGCTCGAACTGATGTTCATGACCCTAAAGAATGTAGAACATCTCTGGCTGCTAGTTGTCCGTAACCACATAACAACTAGCAGCTGTTAATAACTAGTAGTCATCCAAATATTTTGACCTAACTGTTAGGAGTTGAAACAGATATTAGCTGATATGAACAGCTAAACACCCATTAAGTAGTGGTCGAATTTAACACAAATAAGGAAAAAAAAATGATTCGACTGAGAAAAGTCTCAAAGTTCATAGTGATTGGGATCAATAGGCCTTTCTTTATGTTTTCTATTTGATACTTGATGGATTCAATAGTATAGAATTCAGATGTTCCCTAATCAGTGATATGAAATTAGGGAGAACCACATCCCAAAAACTAGCTCAAGAGATAGGAGAGCCCTAAGTCCATATAAACTCCACATCACTTTCTTAGTTTTCCAATGAGAGATTCAAGTCCCACATCTTGCAAGTGAGATCATAACAATCCACCATGCTCTGTAGCCTGGCGCCCATGCGGGCTAGTTGTGCAATAGGTCTTTCCTAGTCATAGATGAACACTACTATGCCGGAGTCACTATCCGCGCTGCACAATTGCACTTAGAGACATAATGGAAGACTCCGATACCATTTGATATGAACTTAGAAAGAAACACATCTCAAAAGCTAGTTCAAGAGGTTGGAGAGCTCTAAGTCTATATAAACCCCATATCACTTTCTTAGTTTTCCGATATGGGATTCAAGTCCCATATCTTGCAAGTGGGATCATAACAATCAGGTGATCTGAATTTTCAATATCTAACTGGCTTTATCTCTTCCAAAAAAAAAAAAAAAGTGGCTTTATATCATGTTATTTGGACTGTATTATAGTCTACTTTATAGCTTTTACTCCTTGGTTATCTCCTTATTTTAGAGTCTTGTATATATAACCTAGGATGTCATAAGTATATTCCTCTTCCTCCTCACTCTTCCGCTCACTTTTCCAACACCCTCCAAGGTAGAAAATAAGAAAGAAAGAAAAAGAGGAAATGTCCATACTTGCAAACATATGTCCCTGCAGCTATCATCTCAGCATGATTTAGTTCCAAACTTGTCCGATCTGCAGCAGAAATTAAAAGAGTTTTTCAATTATAACATAATACCATCTTCCATTGAAATTACTTGAGGAACAAATTACAAATCTATGTCCAAGGGCACAAAAATTTATATTACGATTTCCTTACTTTTATCTAGGACTATATATCATGTATGAACAAAAAATTGAATAACGTGCCAATAATAACCCAAATAAACCAACTCACCAAGTTCTCTCCTATGCAACTTGCCAACCCAATCGGAGATAACTTCCTGAAATGTTTTCCCCATCTTTCTAATACAACTTGCAGTGATCTATAAAATACTAACGTAAATAGACCATTAACAAACAACAGAACTACAACTAAATAACATTCCAGTGCAAACATTCATACATCTTGTTCATGCCGATTCTTTTCATGTACCAAAAATGGAATGCAAGAGATAGTGCGTTGCGAAATCTGCAAACCACAAACTTACAGAATCAACAGATAGCACAAATACTGCACTATTATCAAAATTGATGCATGAAGGATAAGTAGCATTACATGTGACATTATAAAGTTTTTTATCACCGTAATATTTTCCCATAATGACAACTACAGAAAGCTCAATAATGAAACAGAAGACTAAAACGATGAAAACCAAATCGAAATTGGTTCACTGAGCGTTACTAGTTACAAAAATAAACAACTTATTCAAAAAGAATCTAGGAGACATGCCAGACACAGAGAAATGTAAATGGGAAATCAAATGTTGGAGAATACTCACATCAGAAATAATGACTTGTGTTAATAAAAAATCCACAGTTGAACAATTAAGAGAGTTGAAACAATTGGCCATAGAACAGGTTTGTAAAAAAAGAAAGCAAAAATTTTTTGAAACTTATGCAGGAAAAAAAATTATATTGGAAAAAAAACATATCTGCTATAAAAGATCTAGGCACTCAAAATGTGATAACATAAATTATTCGGCTCAAGAAAAAAAAAATTCTCTCCTTTTCTTTTGGGAATGATGATATGAACTTATAAAATAGAGAATCCATGTTCTAGATGCACATAAAAGAGATTTAATAAAAAAGATTACATACGACAAAACTAATTTGTGTTGTGTCATTGATAAAAGAACCCTGTCCACACATGTTCGATTCACAACTCACTAGGCAAAACGATTCATTCTTTTTCCTTCAATAAGAGGCAAAAATAGAAGTAGAGTCTTAGATAACAAGCAAGAGATCAGAATGGGGGCCGGCACTTGTTTAATCCCCAAATAAGTATAAGAGGACAATCATGTGCATTAATAGCGGCCTAACTGCAAAAGCATATGTTGTTTCGGAAGTCTCATGGCTTCCCCAAAAACATAGAAAAGTAAAAAATTAAAGTTTTCATAAAAAAAGCAAACGTACTGGTTTAAAGTTCTCATGACTGCACACCATGTGAGAGTTGCTTCCTGTCACCCCTTGAGCATGCCAATAAGCACCGCAAAATGCTCTATCACATCCCAGACCTGGAAGAGAAAAAGATGATAGCTACTTTACTGTGGCTAACAGTTGACAACGTAGTACTGCTCTATTACATCTAAACTGCTCAAAAACTAAACCTAATCAACCACAATTGTTTAAGCAGTCTCTTTTTCTAGCCTCAAAGTTATGCGGAGTCATTTCACTTGAATAGTTGAATTTACAACTTCAAGCATAAAGACATATCATTAGACTGACTAAAAGAAAAGAACAAAAAATAAGAGAAAACTACAAACATTTATCAAATAATCACAAAACATATGCAAAACATAGCACATACAATGTTGTGGTACACCAATATCTGTTCTGGATGGCATCATTCCTCCACAGGCTTGACATTGCAAATGAGCTGTGTTCTGGTCACAGTGGAAGCCACCAAATTCTTCTGTGCCTGATTGTTCTACATGAAACAATTAAACAGTAATTAACATGAAGCAAATTAGACTTCCACTTAATCAAGTATCAAAATTGAAAATATTGACTTCAAACATTTAGCCACAACTTTAACATTAGAACTTGCCAATATTATTTGCAGCATATTGCTAGAAGCAGCTAAAAAGAGTGTAATAGAACAAAGCAGCTAAAAAGGCAATAGTCTGTAGAATAAAGCTACTAAAATGACAGTCTTCCTTTCACATTTGTAAGTAGCAACATGGGCATCTAAATGCAGCAATAAATCCCATAAACAATTTTCTGGAGGGATCCTTATGTCCTTTTCAACTTAAAGAATCTTATGGGCATACTTGCTCTCTGTTTGCAATGTTCATCTTCTACTCAAAAACTGGAAAGTAAAGTATTTTCAATAAAATTTAAAATTAATTCCGGCATATATGGTAAGAAATATCTGGTTCTAAGAGCAACATTTTTTATTAATAATTATTCTTTTTCAATATCATGATGCCAGTATCCATCGTGCTGAAGTGGCTCCAAAGTCCAAAGGAATGACTCTGGTAGTGTTTGTGATGATGACGGTACCGATGGCAAAGGAGCAGCCTTTGAGAAAGTGGCTGTAATGAAACACCTTTTTGGCCAACTGTTATCTTCAAGATTGTTCAGGAAAGTATTTAGGAATAACAAATGAAACAGGCTGTAATCCCCAACCCCTCCACACACACGCACACAAAAACTCTCCAACAAATGCTCCACAGATTTTGCACTCTTTTAAGATATTGCACTGCAGAAATTACAGGAATCACCAGAGTTGTGGTTTCTGGCGTGGTTGTAGCAGCAAAGAAAAGCATGCAAAATGAGTTGCTTTTTGTTAGAAAAAAATAAAAATTGAGTTTTTCTTTCCAAATTTAGACAAATTTAGAAAATTGAACACCGCAATTTCGAGTTTGATATTTGAAGAACAGATGCATGTGTACAATAAACTTCAACTTTCTATTTCATGCTGAAACTCCACAACTCAAAATAGAAGAGCCTCCTATTATGCCTATATAAAACATGTAACTGAAAAGGTTATGCTGAAAATATTATATAGAAAATCACAGCAAGGTACACCTACTAGGTTCTATATATAAGAACAAAGACATATATGATTCAGCATCATGCACATAAGTTCATAATGCAGCAAAAAAGTTGCATTCCATAAAAGTTGACACTATATGCATTAATCTTTCAGGCATAACAAGGTCCCAACATCAGCTCAATAATCTTGAAGCTATATAAATGGCAGTTAGTTAAAATAGAATAAAATTAGTTTATTTTGAAATGAAGGACAATTGGTTAGGAGGAGATGTACAGAAAAAGAACAGATGTTGATGAGTCACAACCAAGGTAAATGGAAATGACAATCATATGGTAGATAGGCTTTGTTCATGTTCCTTTCTCTTCAATTTGATTCTAATTCCTGTGGGAATCAAAATAGAACTTCTACTCATCCCTAGAAATGACAATACCCAAGCTAGGGACAATTATTCCCTATGAGAACCCAACATCAAAATGGATGGAATAGCAATCTCCTTCTTATATAAGCAATGGCAAGCAAAGAGAATCAAAAAGGCAAATTATTTGAAAGAAAAATTGATAATCAGTTAACATTTTACCACATTGAGGGCAGAGGAGTACTGCACCAACACCTTCCTCATCCAATGTTGCGCGTGACCTTTTACGATGGAACTTCTTACCACTTTGAATAACCTGATACATAAGTATGAAATTCATGCAAAAAGAATTGGATTCTATTCCCTTCTCCAAACACCTAAGATATATTTGAACCCTTGCAAGCATTATTATGCTACCATACTCACAAAAAAAATGCAAATAAAAAACATAAAACACTAACCTAAAACAATAAAAATTTTGAAGAAACCAATAATTAATAACAACACCTTATAAAGGAATAAATTCCATTAGCGGTAAAAAGAAAATTGAATGGAAGATAGATTTTGAGCAATAAGTTCAAGGGAAGATTAATACTACCAACGCGATTCTTTATCTCAATTAATAAAGAGTTTGTTACATGATGACAGGGTAATAATGAAGGCCACCACTCATGCGTGCATTTATGTTTTTCCCAAGTCATATGCTCTACAAGTTTACATTTCTGTTCTTCCCACAGATTAAGCCAAACAGAAATGCATGCATATACATCTTACTTCGGACCTCACTCATGCATCGTTCAATAAAAACATAGATTATGAACTGGGGGGATCAAAATGAACCAAAAGTTCATATCTTTCACTTTGGCTAGTATGCCTAATCTGACCATGACTTCACTATCTCAATTCTCAAATAATCCATGTCCAATGACATTAAAATTACTTACAAGATTTGATTTTATTAATGCACTGGAATCTAGCAGCGCAATTTCCTCATCTGACCGTCTTAATGAAGAATCAGCTTGTAGTAAATCCTAAAAAAAAAAAAGCTGATCTTAATTCCAAGCAAGAAAATTCTCAGTCAACCAAAACTGCTCTACAAAAAAAAAAATGTTTTTAGGCAGTTAAATGATAAGAACGAGAGGTAAAAGCATCCAAAGGAGATCAACTGCCATGAGTAAACAAAAGAGACAAGAAATCTTTCATGACTGATTCATAATAACACTACCAATGAAGATCACGAGCATGCAAAATATTAAAAAGCAACGTAGATCAGATATGTATAGTTCACAAATTGAAAAAAAATGTCCTATAAATGGTGTGGTACTGCCTCAAATTATCAGACATAGGATACATATCATGTTATTGGCATTGCTGTCAATCACCACAAAATCATAGGTACAATTTACACAGCAGCGTTTGGATTTCTACCTCCATCTAAAAAAATTGGCTCACTTCTATACATAATTTAAGAAAATTCTTAGTCAATGTTGTTGGAATTATACATTTTTGCAGTATACCCCTCCATTAATTAGGGACATATTGGAACATTAAGAAATGATAATCATATTTGTTGATAACAAGGCACATTATGATATAAATGGATAGTATAATTCATGACACTTCAGGTAATCAGAAAAATAGGTTACAGATATAGCCTAGAAGGCAAATAAAAGTAAACCACCATCCACATCCAAAAGGAGAATAAATCCTTTTATGTATACAAGTGCATGTATAATGTTTTCCCAATGGATCAAAATGACAAAAGCTTATAGAGGAATTGAATAAAATGTAATGTATCACCTTCTCAATACTATGCAGAAAATGATTTCTACCAACAAATTGTACAACTGCCCTACAATGAGGACAAAGGACATTTGAACGTTTCTGCTGTGATCTCCTTAACCACTCAGAGAAGCATCCGTTGCTGTATTACAGAGATTGCAGGATCCCAATCAACAACTCGAAACAACAATAACATTATTGGGCAAAAAGCAAAAAAATAGATAAAAGTGCAGTTATTCCCACTCCAAAATTTATCAAATGCACTCCATTTTAATTACCTGTTTCATGTGAAAAAATTGTCCACAGGTTATCTTTTAGTGAAAAAAATCTTAGCTATAGTTAATTAACACAAAAATTCCTTTGTAAAAACAACACAATAATACACTTTAAAGCTTTTTTTTTTTTTTTTGCTCAAATTTTTTACTTATTTTTTATGCAGATTTTTTTTAAAACCAAATCTAATATGATCTAGGGCAAAAAAAAAAAAAAGAACACATGATAATCCATTGTTAAATGAAAGTAAACAAACCAAGTGAAATCTAATTTTTACCTTGCATAAAAGAATATGTGATGACCAGAGGAAAGGCTAAAATATAGTTTAAGCCTACAACTTCTAACATATATACAAAACTATGGGAAAAAATGTTGAAAGAACTGACATATAATTATTCTAAATTACGGATGTTTAGTATATTAGTCAAGACTAGTAAAATTGTTGACTACGAAAGTCTGGATAATTTAGTCATTTGGTCAAGCAAAAGGACAAAGTGGTGTGTGTTGAATATATTTGGAGATCGAATAACCACACCCAATATGTAAATCACATACCAGAAGTTATGAAGGCACGGAGCAACAGTTACAACATCATGCCAGATGTTTAAGCAGATGCTACATTTTGCATGTTCAGCATCTATACAGACCTAATTGAGAAAATAGTAAATAGAGCAAAAAGATCAATATGCATGTAGCAAGTAATGGCAAAGGAGATTTTTAAAAATGTCGACATGATTGATTGTTTACCATTAATTTCTGCATGCAGGATTCTGAACGAGGCATTACTTTAAATCTGTAACTCAAATATCCTACAAATATAAAAAATCACTATCCAAGAAAAAGCATTCTTTTTTTCATTCTGTATAAAGAAAACAAATCCATGAATTATTTACCCCTGTTTAAAGCATATTTCAAGCTTCCCCAAATTGTCAATTGTAACAAATGAAGTGATACAGGATACAAAAAGTTGAAGATCAAAGATTAAGTCTATAGTCTAGGGAAACATTATTAGTTCTTTTGCTATCTTTAGTTTCATCATTCAAGGATATTCAAATAGCTTCCAGCTTTGTTTGAACCAACCACATATAAGTCTTTAGGAATTAATCATACATCGGGTATCATTGGACTGAAAAAGCATCAATACTTTTTATTTGCTATTAGAAGACCGAATCCTTGTAGTCCTAGGACTACTTTTAGGAGTTCAATGTTTAAGGTTTAGAAATATTATGAACTTATGCAATAACTATGCTTGAAATCTTTTCTAAGAAGCCATCGCATCTGAACAGTAGATGCAATTGAACCCTACTTTAAGGGAAGCTCAAAGATCAAAACATTCACTAATTCTTCCATTTCTGTTTGGCTCACTTAAGTTTCGTTTTAGTACAAGAAACAAAAAGACAAATTCCTAAGGATACAAGAAAATGAAACAAAAATACATAAATAGACTACATTGCGAAGTTTTCAATGACATTAAAAAGAAATGATAGGTCATAGGAAATATGCCACACTAGAAAGATCTCACAGAAAACACTAGTTGCATAATTAATTAGAGAAGAACAACATATTAGAAAAATGAATGGATGTTGACCTTCTTTATCAGGGCCAGGTATAATTTCACTTCCACAATTGATAATGATATCACCTTCATTCTGGATAACAGCCTCATTAACGAGAATCGTATTGGAACTATCAGCACAAAAGAGAGAGAGAACTTATGATATCTTCTTTTATTGAGATTTCAAAAGTCCAATAAAATTAATATCATCATGTTGCCGGATATAAAAATGAATAAAAGAGCAGTCCCCAATCAAACAGAATGTCTCACTAAATTATAACAATAAGCTCATTAAAAAGCATGCTCTTTCAGCCATTTGAATACAAGAAGTTTGAATTTTACTCCAAGCAGAAGCCGTCCAAGCTTCCATCATTTGAAGAAAGGACATTAAAAAATTTTAAGTAGGGTAACAAATAGAATTGTGGTCAAATTACAACAACAGGGAACACATTTCAGGTTCTTCAAAGAAGATGCAATAATTGCGTATTAAGAGATGAATGTATCCAGAAAGTTGAAAGATCACCTGATATTTCGGATTGTAGCAGAACATTGATCTGAATTCCTTGTTATTTTGCACCATTCATTCTTTTGAAGAGAAGAAGATAAAATTGCTGAACAAATCACCGTTTCATTTGACCTTATTTCAATATCAGAATATTTCGAATCAGAAGGTACTGCAGCAAGAGGAAAAAAAGACAAAGAAGATCAAAAGTCTACTTCCTAGTTCCTGGTAACAAAATGCCATTGTAGAAAGATAAGTCTATGATTAATCCTATACAAAATTTTGATTAGTTACTATTTACAAACGTCTCCAATCAGGACATGAACGCAGTTTCATGCAGCGGTGAAGTAAAACAGACATTTGGTACTAGGCTAATTCAGAAAAGAACCATGCTCATTGGCAAAACTTATAATTCAATGTGGGCTTATTCTATGTCTATGAAAAAAAAGATATTAATAGAAAAATAAAGATACGCTCAAGATTCAAGTAAAGTCATAATAACAATTAACGCAAGTAAGAAAATTTTAAACAATCAACGTCAATAAGTGAGAAAAAGCAAAATTGATAAGAGATTTAAAGTTTACTGCAAAAAATAAAATAAAATCTTTACTTGCACTTAGATGATCTCATGAAAAGTTTAGTTCTTGTAAAAGCATGCATAAGCAAAATGTATAACTAAATCTGATTTTTTAATCGGACAAAAAAATGACCCAATATAGCACTCGAATCACTGAACAGTAAGAATCCCGCAGCAAATTTTGCACATAAGAAGAAAAAGAAATTAGCCAATCAAGCTTTTCCGCTTCTTTCGGTCTAAAGCTTTGAAGAATTTATGCTTCGAGACTGAAAAGCGTATTCTCGAAGGGGCAAATAGTTTCTTGGAGTGGAAAGGCAGACTCTTGGGAGACAAACAGCGGATAAGGAGAAAAATAACGATAATTAGAAGTAATAAGCACAATTAAAAGGAGAAAGAAATGATACCAAGCTTGGCCCAGATTACATCGGAAGAGCACTTGGCAGTAGAGCTTTCAGCAAATTCCATGATTTTTTAGGACAGAAGAGCATCTGCGTCTGTCTTGCAGTTTTTGTTCATTTTGGTATCATCATCAATTTGAGCTGGCCACGTCGTGTTTAATCCTATAGTGTCTTATTTTGTGTGATGATCACTGTGCAGTGTTTTATTTAGTACAGTTTTAATCATATTTTATCCGTATATATATATATTATGTGATGCAAAATTATTAAATACAGTTAATTAAATATATTTATATATATTAATATAATTATAAAAATAATATTTATATAATATTTATTTTTATTTATATATAAAATATACTAATATAATTAATTTTACTATAATGTATTATAAATTTAATTATTATAAATATTTAAAATATTATAATATATATTTAAATATTTTATATAATTGATTTTAAAATAATTAAAATTTTTATATATTTAAAAATGTGTTTAATCCTATTTTAACAGATTAATCGGATAAAATTCATTTAATATACGGTTTTTCTGTATCTTAATTATATTGACACGATTATGATCTATATCCGTTAATTTTAAACTTGCATCTATCTAAGTCTATATCGTTTTGTGTTGTTTAATCGTATCGTGTCACAAATTGTAAGCTCTAATCATCATCTTGCCACATACTCCCTCAGTCAGAAAAAATTGACTTTGTTTCCATTTTTATCCATTTTAAATTATAGATCATTTTCTTTTTTTAAAGTATAATTATTATACTCAATTACAATTCTACTCTTATTATATCATCACTTATTATCAATAAAAAAATTTATTTTTTTATTATTTTTTTAAATTATTTTTAAATTTTGTTAGTATTTATTAAAGTATTTTTAATCTTCATTTATGAGATAATAATCTATTGAATGCTTTTTGGAAAAATATTAAACAAAATATTTTTTTAATATGTGAAAAAAATGGAACTAAACCTATTTTTTTTCGAACGGATTGAATATATATTTAGGTTACAAATAGAATTTATTAATGAACAAATTACATATAATTCTGATATTTTAATAAATTACATTCAAAATAAAATTTCAAAAAATTAAAATTGTGTTTTCTATTGTTTGAAATCATGCATATTCATTTAATATTGAATAAATATGCATGATTAAAATTGTATTTTCCATTACAAATAGAATTTATTAATGTACATATTACAAATAATTCCGATATTTTAATAAATTACAGTTAAAATAAATTTTTTAAAAATTAAAATTGTGTTATCTATTGTTTGAAATAATGCATATTCATTTAATATTGAATAATTTCAAACACTACAGTTCTATATACCGTATAATTTTTGTTAGATTTAAAATGTTTTTGTATTAATTTTTTAGAGCTGATATAGGACAATGACGGTAAATATAGGACAGCCGATATATTCAAATCTTAATTTTTATAATTATTATCTTAAACAATATTTTTATCAAATAATAAAAAAAGCATTGTTAATTTTTTTAACAATTAATAGTGTATTTTCTATTATTTGAGATATTATATTTATCATTTATGCAGTATAATATATTATATAATTTTTTTATCTTTGAAATATTTTTTATATCAATTGGTTAGAATTTCAATCTTACAATATTTTGAAAAAAATTAAAATTTTGCTTATAATTAATGACTGTAACTATAAGACAACCATTATATCCAAATTCCAATATTTTTTTAATTGTTATTTCAAATAATATTTCAATAAAAAGAATAAAAGAATATATTTTTAATTTTTTAAAAATTTGATTTTATATGCTAAAATTAAAATATCAGGATGTTATTAGTAATTTGTCTTTTGCTTTCGTTTTTGGTTGAGAGTAATTTGTTTTTTATTAATTAAAGTCAAGCCTGTTTGCCTAAAATTAAGATGTCCCGTCTAAGTTTGGTCTTTATCTACCCGATTCGATGCAACTGAAGTCTTCTTGAACGAGCCGAAACATACTTCGGCTCGATCCGATCCAATCGATTCCTGCCCATTACAAGGTCCAGTTGGAAGATGGAATGACCGGTATTTTTTATTAATTTAACCAATAGATATTATAAAAAATAATTTTTTCAATTTTTTTATATAATTTTATTTTTTTCGTAAAAATTATTTATGACAATTTTTTTACTAAATTGTTATGAAATAACATCAAAATTATGATGTGTAATGTCACATCATCATTCATATAGATGTTACATTAATAAATTTACAAAATTACAGTGTTATATCATTATTAATATCAGTAATTTAGTAAAAAAATTATTTTAAGTAATTTTTGTGAAAAGAAAATAAAATTTAATAATTTTTATAAAAAAAATTATTTTTGTATAATGACATTCCATTAAATTAACCGGTATTTTTCAATGCAGTGATCAAGAGATATAAGAGAAGTTAAGACCAATGGCTGAAATTTTTTTTTTTTTTTCTAAATGACTTTCACTTTTGTTTTTACCAAAAATTTTTATTTTTACATTTTTTTAATTCTTTTATTTTTCTTTCTTTTTTCCCTAATCCTAATTCACCGGCAAGATCTCGCCATTTTCCGATTTTCGACCAACGAAGCCAAGTTTCCGATCTTCAAGATGAATATGATGGGTGGAGCAAACAGAGCAATGAGAGCCTGATGGAGGATATGATTGTTGATCTCGGGGAATTCATAGAAGGAAGGTATAGTCTTTGAAGGAGGGAGAGACGACAACAGCAGGAAGATGAAGAAAATTGATGGATAGAGCGTCGGCATTAGTGGTGTAGGAATTAATGGAAAAAATTTGATTAGGTGAAGTGAGGACGATGACGGTAATTGAGAGAGAAGGGTGGTGTTTGGTTATAACAGTGTGCATCCAATTGGATGGTGATTGAAAATTGTGAGTTTTGCTGCCTGTAAAATTTTATCTATACTTTTAAATATATCAATTGATATTAATTAATTTACGATATCCGATTAATATTTTAATATATTATATGTAATATTAATAATTAAAATATTAAATTAAATTTTATTGTTATAAATTAATTAATATTAAAATTTATAATTTTTATAAAAAATAATTATAAAAATTTTAAATAATTTAAATAAATCACATAACATTATTATTATTATTATATAAAATTAAGTTGATAAAACTAATTATATTATTAATTTTTCTAATTAATGAACTTTAATTTTATTATAATTATATTAATAATTATATTTAAATTATTAAATATATTAATTTAATTTTATACTCTATATTATGAAATTGAATTTGTCAAATTAATTATATTTTTAATTTTTATATTAATAAACTTCAATTTTATGATAATTATATTGAGAAATATATTTATTTTATTAAATATAATTATACAATAAATTAATAATATTAATTATACTTAATTATTTAATTAATTATATTGACCATTAATTACATATTAATTAATTTTAGATATATAAATCAATAAATAATATTATTTATTAATTTTATTTAAATTATTATTTAATAATACATATAGGACCCACAATAAATTTTTAATCACTTGAAATTTTCTCTCTTCTATTTCTAATTCTACAAGCTTGTAAAATTTTAGTTGTTACTATACTCATGCAATTATTTGTGCAATTGACAACTAGAATTTTGCAATTGAATAGAAGTGCTGATGGCAATACTCTAAGCTTGGCTAATTTTAAATAATTATTTTAAAAGCTTATAAAGCACAGTGATTTAGCAAATTAATTTTTTTTTTAAATTCATTAAGATCTTAATGTATGTATATAGGAGTGTTAAAATGGGTCATGACACTTGAATCTAATATATAAAACACATAAAATTAACAGATTAATATTGAGTTTATACGAGTTCGCGTTCAAATTATGTCGTGTTATGGGTTGATATACGAATCCGTTACAATCTATTTAATTTTTTTGTGTCATGTTAACCCAATCTGATAATATCTGTTTATAACATGCTTAAATTTAATGAAATATCAAGAATAATAGTGTTATTGTACAAAAATAATATTTAAATATTATTTTTGTATCGTGTCGGATCGTAAATATAATCATGTCGTATCGTGTTCATGTCATATTTTATAACAAAAATACGACACAAAAGTAAAACGTGTTACATGTATCGTATTCGTGTGATCCTTTTTAATTTTTGTAGTGTGTTCATGTTAATCTGATTAATAAATGGGTCGTATTCATATTAACTCTAATTATGTAGCATGAGTAGATCGACAAAACAAGAACACAATCCGCCAACTCGTTCTGATATCGTTATATATCTGAAATATTTCAAAAATATACTCTAAGTATTCCCAAACCATTATCAAATTATTTCAAATGTATATTTGAGGTGTTGTCAGAGAATTTTTAATGTATTTCCAAATTATTCCCAAAATATATCCGATATATTCTAAAAAAATGTCTATGGTATACCTAAGGATTTCACAAGGAATTCTTGAAATATTTTCAAGATATATTTAAAATATTTTTGAGGTATATCGAATCAAGATATATCCAATATATTATTAAAAATACTAAGCTAAAATATATTCAAAATATACCAGTGCACTTCTAAGTAGAATTTGATATATTTTTTAAATTTATATATTTTTGTATTATTTTTAGATATGTTTGGTAATTTTGAAAAAAAATTAAGGGATGTCTGAAATTGCTGTTAAAGGTCCTAAAAACATATTTAAAATTTTTTTCATTTAATTGATTGATTTTTTTTAATTTTGTATAAACTTCTAGCATCTATTTACTTTTTTTATTAAAAGTAGTTTTCAAAATTAAAAAAAATAAATTTTTTTTTTTTCTGTAAAATATATTTTTTAAATGCAATGTCAAACATGACATAAGTGGAGATAATCTCGTAATATTTTAGTTTTTTTTTTCTAGATCTAATAGAAACGGCCGCATACGATTTAAAACCCACGCTCAATTTGAAATTCAAATCGGGTTTGGTGCTTAAAGAAACCAAATATCACAGCACCATCTTTAAAAGCAAAATCCTCAACAGCCGCTCTTCTTCTAACGGTCCCTTTTTTTTTCTCCTTAATCGGCTACCTCTCACACTCACCCTTATTTCTCGCATTTGAAACATCCAAATTTTCCTCTAAACAAAAACCCAAATTTTCTCGATGCTAAGAAAATTAAGGAAAATTAAGCAAAAGGATATTTAAGTAAATTTTCTCTCTTATTCAGGTTTGTCTTCAATTTTATATCTCTATTCAGCATTTTCTTTTAATTCTCTGTTTTGCTGTAGAGAAAATTTTTCGATTTAAAGAAAACAAAATTGAATTTATGTATCTGTCTGTGCAACTCAGAGATTACGAGAACTCTGTCGCATAGATTTTGTTCACATGTCCAATCTTCAGAATGATCCACTTCTTCAAGTGGAAACGACCTGTGGATCCCTTCTTTACGAGTTGCAGGTCTGTGCATCTTTGGAGTTTTTTTTTTTAGATAAAAAGAGATCATATCTTCTACCATTATCAATTGCATTTGCAGATAATGAAGTTTTTTTTATCTATTTTTTGTTTTTTGTTTTTTTTTCCTCCGTTTTCTGTTTTATCATGAAAAATCAGATCATTTGGGATGAGGTTGGGGAGTCAGACGCTGATAGGGATAAAATGCTGCTTGATCTTGAACAAGAGTGTCTTGAAGTATACAGAAGAAAGGTGGATCAGGCAAACAAGAACAGAGCCGAGCTAAGACAAGCAATTGCTGCTTCTGAAGCTGAACTTGCAGCTGTCTGCTCTGCCATGGGAGAGCGTCCCGTACACATTAGGCAGGTTGGAATGATGTAATAATGGTTTCTTTTATTTTTCTTTTTAAACCTTTTTTTTACTGTGGATTTTAATGTGGTTTATCTCTAACTGAAATTTTTTATTATGGTTGTTTAATTATATATGAAGTAGGAATTTAGATACTCGTTTGTTGCAAATGATAGAACTATCATATTTGTGTTAACAATAATCCAATGGCAGCAATTTATGTGACGAAACTAATCTGAAGAGATCTAACAAAGCGACTGCCTAGTTTTTCATTTCTGTTCTGTGCACAAAATTATAAATCTTTAAATTCAAGTATTCTGATTGAAAGCTGTTAAAGGACCTCGCTTGAGAACATAATCTGCTAAGACTGAAACATGATTACTATACACGTTTCGCAAAAGATGAAATTTAGTGGATTTGCTTGCTGCTCTGTCTTTTCTAAAGGATGAAGAAAAGATTTGAAAACTACAACATGTTCTGATATGGTCCAGGCTTACCTAGGAAATTGGGGTTGTTCTCTCTCTTTCTATAAGTTTGCACTATTTCAGGCTGATCAAAATGCTGGAAGCTTGAAGGAGGAACTTCGAAAAATTCTTCCACAACTTGAGGAGATGCGGAAGAGGATAGCAGACAGAAGAAATCAATTCCTTGAAGTTCTAGAGGAAATACAGAGCATCTCAAATGAGATACAAGGATCTGCTGACTGTATAATTTTGGATGAAACTGATCTGTCCTTGAGAAAACTTGAAGAATTTCATAGACAGCTGCATACGCTTCAAAAAGAGAAGGTCTATGATTATTCTCGTTCTCGTGCATATTCAAATTTACTTGCCTTTTAAAGCAACTGATCGATCTTTACTCCTGCAGAGTGATCGGTTTAAGCAGGTTCAAGAGCATCTAGATACTTTAAACTCACTTTGCTCAGTGCTAGGCATGGATTTCAAGCAAACTGTTACTGAGATTAATCCAAGTTTTGGTAATAATGAAGGATCAAGGAGCGCAAGTAATGATACAATTCAGAATTTGTCTTCTGCAGTACTTAAATTGAGGGAGATAAAAGTTCAAAGAATGCAGAAGGTAACATTGGTACTTACTATTAGCATATGCATCAAAGAAAAATTTCTACTTTACTAGATAGCATTGTGCCTTGATGGATGACAGCTCCAAGATCTTGCAAGTACAATGTTGGAGTTGTGGAATTTGATGGATACTCCAATTGAAGAGCAGCAAATGTTTCAGAACGTTACCTGTAATATAGCTGCTTCAGAACATGAAATTACTGAACCAAACACTCTGTCTGTGGAATTCATCAACTATGTGAGTAGCAATTATTTCAGAATTACTTACATTTACGTGATTTGTGGTCTCTTGGTTTGAATTTTTTGTTATGTGTGGATATAAATTTTATGATAATTAACTTCCGGGTTGAAGCTGTTAATTCTTATATGTACTTGATTTTTGTGGTCTCTTGGTTTGGTTTCTTTTTCTTGTGTTGTGTGGATATCAATTTATGAGAATCAACTTGCAGGTTGAAGCAGAAGTCTGTCGATTGGAAGAGTTGAAATCAAGCAAGATGAAAGATCTTGTTCTGAAGAAGAGGTCAGAGCTGGAAGAGATCTGTAGAAAGACGCATATGGTTCCAGAAGCAGATACTACTATTGAATATGCCATAGAAGCCATAGAGTCTGGTACTACTTTCGATATTATCACTGTAACATCTATTACTCATATCTCTATCACCTGTAACAGTTATTATGTTTATAATTTTGAAGGAAATGTGGACCCTTCCACTGTGCTTGAGCAGATTGAACTTCAAATTGGTAATGTGAAAGAAGAAGCTTTTAGCAGGAAGGAAATACTTGAAAAGGTAGAGAAATGGATAGCTGCATGTGAGGAGGAGTCCTGGCTTGAGGAATATAATAGGGTTAAGTATCGAGATCATCTCTTTTCCTACTATATATATTGATTTTTTGCTCAACTGCTGTCATTTGGTGGTGGTTGGTACAGGATGATAACCGATACAATGCAGGGCGAGGAGCTCATCTTACACTCAAGCATGCTGAGAAAGCTCGCGCTTTGGTTAACAAGCTTCCAGGTACAATGTTCAGATGATTGTTTGCAGGATCTCAATAAATTTAATAGAAACAACTCATATATCTCTTAGGTGTCACAGGTGGCTCCCTTTTATCAATCTGATCCAGCCATCTTCTGTATTTGGCATTTTGGCTGCTTTTTACATTTCCATTGTTCTCCCAGGAATTACAGAGATATATTTGAGTTTTTGTTGATTTCATTAGTTTCATTTGATTGTTGAAGAACTTTCCACAATTTGCAATACACTGTCATGATGATCATTTTTTAAAAACTCCATCTCACGTAAGTTGCAATTTTCATGTTAATCTAGGTATGGTGGAGGCACTTGCTTCAAAAACCATGGCATGGGAAAAGGAAAGAGGCATGGAGTTCTTATATGATGGGGTAAGTCCAGTGGTTCTTAATTAAGTTTTGTTCCTGACTGTTAATTTCACTCATCGCTTGGGTGCCTGTATTTGGTAACTTTCTGCAAAGAAATGTGCTTATACACATGTAATTCCAGATTCGCCTTCTTTCCATGCTTGAAGAGTATACAATATTACGGCAGGAGAAAGAGGAAGAAAGGCGGAGGCAAAGGGTATATGCACTTACTTACCATAATATATCTTATCAAATCTCTTTTAATCGATCATTGCATATGCTAACATTTATAATTGTGTTTTCATATACCTATATGCTAATATTGATCTGTCTTCGTTGTTCCTCTGCACAGGATCAGAAGAAATTGCAGGGGCAATTAATAGCAGAGCAGGAGGCACTTTATGGGTCAAAACCAAGCCCTTCGAAGACTCAGAGCGTGAAAAAAGCTCCTAGAGTTTCAACAGGAGGTGCAAGCAACAGAAGACTCTCCCTTGGAGGAACCATGCACCAAACTCCCAAACCTGATTCAACTCACCCCAGCAAAGCTACACCGCATTTACGTTCTGGCAAGAAAGTTGACCGAATGCACCAGCAGGACCCCTTGAATAATCACCGGCACGATGATGGGTTTGCAGCGCTATCAGCTGGTAAGTTTTTGAAAATGATAAGATACAGAATCTAAGGAGTTGGTAGTCCTCTAAATCCTTGCTAAATATATATATTTTTTAATTTCCTTTTTGTCTTTGTTGAAGATGCTAAAATTGAAACTTAGCAATAAGGCTTGCCAATTTCCCATGGGATCTGGGAAGAACACCAACTGGTTCTTCGCAATTTTTTAATTGTTGATTGTTGAAGAAGTAGGTTCTGTCTCTTTAAATTTTTCTATTGACTTTCAACTAAATTTTTTGAAGAAAAAAGGGAAAATGAAGGAAAATTCTTTTATATACAAATCATTTGTGCTTCTAAAATAAACTATTATGAAAAGTTTGATAAAATAGATTCTTACACCACAGTGACGAGAGCTACTAACTGTTCAAGACTTGTGAATAATGAAAAAAAAATATATAAAAGTTCAGGTAGTTCACATGATAGTATAGTTGCTCTAAGGACATCTCATTGTTTGTTTGGAATTTCCAGGTTCTTCTGTTAATTTTGTGTTTCATTTCCTTTTGACTATTACATAGGTAGGAGAGGGTTGGACATTGCTGGTCTTCCTTCAAAAAAGCATCCATACAGTGCTGTTAGTGTTCATGAACCAGAGTCACCAATGCTGCGGAAACCTTTCTCACCTATTTCTACCACAGGGGCATCAAAAACGAACATAGTAGATGTAACCTCAGCACATGGTGAAACTATTAAGAAGATAGTTACAACTAGTGAAGTGTGCTTTACTACTCCTAAAGCTTCAGTGGGAGATGAAGAGAATAGAACTCCTAAGACAATGCCAATCCCCCCTGTGCCAACACCTTCAACACTGTCTGTACCAATGCAGACAGCTATGACCCCGGCACCTCCGCCCCTTCCTCCAGTTCCATATGGCGCAGCAGAAGAGGTTCCTGAAGAAATTGAGTATTCATTTGAAGAAAGAAGAGCTGGATTTGTTCTTCCCAAAACTCATATTAGGTCTATACGGGTTTGATATTGTTCAAGCTCTGAGTGTACTTCAATTTAACTGTTGTCATTGCAAGTTTGACTTCTTTTCTCTTAATTTTTTTGGGGAATTCTTCTGGGATAAGTC
>CATIWF010008767.1:0-41914 GCA_949630135.1 Balakata baccata | reverse complement strand
AATTACATGACACGAGGCTTTTTCTCTTCTTCAAATTACTTATCAGAGGATTCACCCCAATTAATGTCGACATATTCATTCAGCTCATAAAAAGACAATGACACTGAACAACACAGTTATAAAATAAATATGAGAAGAGACAATGATAAAATTGAATTGAGATAAAATAGGCAATGATTAGACTTTGAAAAAAAGTCAGAATGATAAATAACAGTTAGTTGTGAGATAAATTGTTATTGTCAAAAATGTCACTTAATTAAAATTCTAATAATAGGGAAATTATGATAATTTTAACTAATCTATAAAAAATTAAAATATAAAAACTCATAAATTATGTGTTTAATTAAAATTATTAAAAATTATATTAAATTTAATTTCATGCCCCATTCATAAATATAAAAGTTGGCATGATTCACTTTCCTTTCAAAAAAAAATCAAAGCTTCATTCAACCATAAAGAAACACAAACACAAATAAAGTGACTACATATAATCACATTAAATTAGTAGACTTCATGCCTGCGCAAACACTACTTCTTCTTGATCGTGAATATTTGAATAGAATGAATCGCCCATTGAATATTTTTTATCTCTGAATAAAACAATTAGAATTATACCTGATCAACTGGAATGTGTATTATTTATATAAGAAATTCTATATGCTCAATTGTTGCAAATGATATTAAGAGCAGAATTGAAAATCCGAGTGATACATTAGAGGTTCTTCTTGTCATTATACTATAAATTAAATGTTAAGAATTTTTTAAAATAAAATAATTTTTTTTAAAATTGATAATTAATTGAGTCGATTGAATAAATTTAATAATTTATGAATTCAGATGAATAAAATTGACAATCAATTGAATTGAAATGCTTTTAGAAGAAGATAGATAATTAAATAAAATTCATTTAAGTGATGAAATTTTAGTAAATCCATGAAGTTGAAAAATTAAAATATGTTGTTTGTGACCATGAAATTCTATTGTTTTTTTTTTCTTTTTTGAAACTATATTTTACTATTTTCTATTGTTGAATTAATTTTGTTGGAAAAAATTGTGATTATGAGCCATTTTGAGAGAATAATTCGGATAGATTTCACAACTCGGTTTTAGGAGAAAGACACGGATATATGTTCCTTAACATGAGAATTATGAATTAATATATTCATATGCCCAAAATGGATAATGTGTGAATAGAAATTGAAATTCAAAATAAGTTCCTTGATAAAAAGATTAAAATTGAAAAGTGAATGTGGGAGTTGGTCCCATATCACTAAAAAAATGAAGTTGGACTCGTGTATATATATTAAGATGTATTCTTACATAGGTAAGAAAAGTAAAATAGAAAACTCTCTCTCTTGCACGCTTAGGCATAGGGGGATGCAAATCCATGGTCTGGGATAGGCCAATGCGTGGGTGCACGAATGTCGGCCCAAAATCTCATAATCCTGAATAAGCCCAATTTTTTTTTTATTTCTGAAAAATTTGGCTATTCTTCTGTGTTGATTCACACAGCCAATAGTCTGCCACGCCTGTGTGGATCCATACAAACATGTTGATTCTACACTTCCGTGTGGATCTACACGTCCGTGTAGTTGTGCTGTAGTGTGTGCAAGACAAATCCACACGCCCGTGTGGATTGTGTTCCATAATGGTCTTTTGAGCTTATTGTCTTTTGACAATACTCCTGTGTTGATATATACGGCTATGTTGATCCACACGGCAAGCAGTCTGCCACGCCCCGGTCAGCAATTTGCCACGCCCGTATGGATTCTACACTCCTGTATGGATTCACATGTCAGGCCATTAACATGCCTGTGTCGTTGTACTGTAGTGTGTGCAAAGCAAATCCACACTTCTATGTGGATCCACACGCCCGTGTGGATTGTGTTCCATAATGGTTTTTTGAATTTTTTGTCTTTTGGAAATACTTTTATGTTAATCAACACGGCCAGTAGTCTACCACGCCCCATGTGGATCCACATAGTCATATGGATTCTACACTCCCGTATGGATCTACACGGCCAGGTCACTGACACGTCCGTTTGGATCTACACGCCCATGCCTTTGTGCTGCAGGCTCGTGTCGTTGTGCTGCAGTGTATGCAAGACAAATCCATACTCCTGTGTGGATCCACACGGTCATGTGAATTGTTTTTTATAATGGTCTTTTGAGCTTCTTATTTTTTGAAATTTCAATTTCTGATGTTTGAAAAATTTATTTTACCATTATTTGAGAGTTACAAATACATTATTGACAGCCTTTTCCATCTAGTGTAAATAGGAGATTTTGACTTGAATTTTCGTAGAGTTTACTTTGATTCTTGTTAAATAGTTTATTTCTTTCTTTTTCTTCTTCTTCTCAAGTGATAGAGAGAGTGACAAAATCATAGTTCGCTATAAGTAGGTGTTGTGTGTTCAACAACTACTTGAAATCTGTTGTATCCTAGGAAACAAACGCCGGTTATCCTAAACACCTGTGTAGGAGGTGATTTTGTTTTAAGGAAATTGTGTGGAACACAAATTTCAAATTGTTTTCCATTTTTCTTGTTTTGAATATTAAATTAACAATTTCTCCTATTATTGTTTCTCCTAACAAATTTTTAATACATATAGAAGACGAGTATTGTATCTATGACTTTTATTTTTACTATAATATTTTATAGTAAATATACTAATTAAATTAGTCCGTTTCATTGTTGGATTAATTGAAAACCATATTGGATTTTTAGATTTTCTAAGAAAAAGAAAAAAAATATTGGAATTTGAATTTTGTAGTACGGTATTTTTAGAATCTTCCCATTTCATTTCGTGCAAATAAAAAAAATAAGGCAAATTATATTAGGGAAATTTATTTTGGAAATATTTTTAAAATTTACTGATAAAATTTTTGTATTTTCATTCTATTTTTTATTTTTATTTTTTAAATATTAGAGTTTACTATATATTTAGTATATATTTTTTTTAATTGAGATAGAAAATTGTCATTTTTCACATTTTAAATATAGCTTAAGAATTTTATTGACTTACACGGACATAATTTGCCTTTATACATGTATTTATTTATTTTTAATTATTATTTAATTAACTTAATTAGAAAAAATATGTAAATTTGGATTTAATTAACTTAATTACCAAACTAAATATTGGACAAATCTTAATTAAAAATGTAAACTTATATTTAATTAAGTTTATTTACTTTGATAAACTTTGGGTAAATTTTTTATAATTTTTAGTTGAAAGATTGATTTGATGTAGGATAAATATTGAGTAAATCTTAAGCAAATATTTGATAAACCTTTTGTAACTTCAATTTTCATTAATTTTATGGTAAATATCAGGTAAACATTAGTAAGTCTTAAGTATATTGTGTATCTTTAACTTTAATTATTTTTCTAGTAAATATTTGGTATAAATTAAGTAAATTTTTAATAAATATTTTGTAACTTCAATTTTCTTTAATTTTGTGATAAACCTTGTGTAAAGTTTTGGTAACTTTTTAATAAATCTTGATAAATATTGAATAAACTTTGTATAACTTTAACTTTTATTTGTTATATATAAATATTGGATAAATATTATGTATAACTTGAATATATATTAAATAAATTTTTTATAAATTTTTGTAACTTTAATTTTCATTAATTTTATAGTAAATATTGAATAAATATTGATTTTCGATATTATTTTTTTGTCGATTTTGACATATTTAAAAAAACTTTAATGTGCTTAATATTTTTTATATTTTTGTAATTATTTATCATCTTTTTGCTATTTTTGTAAAATTTATATTATATTATGGATCTCAATCTCCCTTACAATATGGACCAATGATCATTTTGCACATGTGAAAGTTATATTAGACATATTTTTGAAGATTAACATCAATTAACTTTTTTTTTTCTTTTTCTACTTATTCTTGTTTTTTTTTTGCAATTTTTTTTTGTTTTGTATTCATCGTTCTCTCTATTCATTATTCTCTACTCTCATATGTTTATCATTTTCATTTTTTTTTATTTTTTGGTACGATTTTATATTGCTGCTCCATTATTTTCTTTTTTTTTTTCTAGTATAATTTTGTCTCATTTGTTATTTTCAGTGTAATTTTATCTCAATTTGTTGTTACGTTTTGAGTTATTTTAAAGAGAATAAATTGATTTACGTTGCGAAAGTTTGATTGTGACTTATTATTTGATAGAAAATAATAAATTTTTACTTTATTGCTAATAAATTTATAGTTTGTAACAAATGAATAAATAATTTATCGATAATGAATTTATAATTTTAGAACAAATGAACCTGTATTTAATAAACCAATAAATATATATTTCTTTTTTAATGAACCTGCAATTTATAATAAATGAATATATTTCAATAAACTAATAAATATTTATTTCATAATTTAAAACAAAATGAATATGTATTGATAAACTAATGAATTTTTACTTAATTTCTAACGAACCTATAAATTATAACAAAATAAACATGTTTTAAAAAATTAATGAATATTCTAATTCATTGATAATGAACCTATAGTTTAAAATAAAATGAAAATGTATCAATCAAGGTTATCAAACCAGCCTACGTAATATTTTCATAAAATATAATATGTCTCATATATAATAAAACATAATATGTCTCATACATCATAAAGATAGAAAATAAGTTATTGGAAATCTTTTTTAGTGTATAAAAATAATATAACATATTTAATATTATCTTTTTTATTTTAAAAAAAAATCATATTTCATATATTTATATAACTAAATATTTAATTAATTATTAAATATAAATGTAATTTATAATTTGAAAATACAATTAGCCAAAATTTTTAAATTGTAAAAGAAAAGTAATATAAAAAAAGTAATAAAAAATGTAAAAATAAATGAACAATCTCACATAGAAAAAAGTAAGAATAAATGTAACATATCATTTTATAAATAATGGTGGGTTAATTGTTTAAAAATATATTTATTTTGACTAATTTGATTAGTTTATAGTTAACACATATAGTTTTTTTGTCAATTTTTTAGTTGAACTGAGTTGAATTAGTTGGATTGGACCAAATTTAATAATTAATTTTTTTTTTTACTAAAAATTTAGAAAACTAGGAAAAACCGGCCGGGTCGCCGATTTTTCTACTGAGGTGTTTTCTCCCTACTTTTGGGGTAAAAACCACCCGCCATAAGGTCCGGTTCCCGGTTTTTCTTGTTGAACTGGCCAGACAGGTCCGATCCGGTTTTTACAACTATGGTATCAATAAACTAATAAATATTTATTTTATTATTATTGAACCTACACTTTATAACAAATGAACTTGTATTAATAAACTAGTAAACATTTATTTTATTGTTAATAAATCTACAATTTATTGCAAATAAACATATTTCAATAAACTAATGAACATTTACTTGATTGCTAATAAATTTAGAGTTTAGAACAAAATGAACTTTATTAATAAACTAATAAACATATTTACAAACAATGTTAATTTAATAATTTTAAAAAAATAAATGCATATTTTTTAATTCCAGTATCACGTATGTAGGATGAATTTCACTAATAGTATCTTAATTATATAAATTATATCGTTCCAACTTTATCAGATATCCCAAAAATTATATAAATTATAACAATTTATTATTTTATAATATAAAATTAACTCAATTTTTATTTTATAACTAAAATAATTTTTAAAATATTAAAATATTATAATTTATATAGGTAAAATGCTATCTCTAATAATCCACATATGTAAGGACCTAATCTATATGAACAGAGATGCTATGACAATCCCAAAAATAAAGGAATTGAGTTTTGAACTTCGCTCTGTCCTCCCGGCTTTAATTCGATTACTATCATGTGCTCTCGCTTTTATACAATGCTTCAGTGCTCTCACCTATCACAGTTGAGTATTACTGGTCAAACAACTCATTTTGTTTCGCCTATGGTAGACTGCACATTTTTACTATACATTTTTAGACTGAGAAGTATTTCTCCAGTACTCTTTCCATTTACTAAAATATTCTCTGCAGTTCTCATTATTTACGAAAATGCCATTTCTATCTTTATTTTATTTTTAATTTTCCAGTTTAGTCGCTGGAGAAGACGATAAAGTCTAGATTTTGAAGCCCGTTGCGCACAGTAGCCGATTCCTTCCTGCTAAGTAAACGTAATTTTTCTCGCATTTTCCTTTATTTTTTTTGGAGTTTTCCCGGAAATTTTCCAATCAGGTTAGAAGCGGACACTTCCTTTCGTCTTCTCGCTGTTCCTTTTCTTTATCTCTTCGTCAATAACTTAAACTGAAAGATAATTAGAAAGAAAGAGTTGAAATAAGAGTGCTCTGATTGATTACTAGAATAATGCAGTAGAAGAAGATAATTGTGTCGTTTCTTGAGATTTGAAGTGATTAAACATCTCTTAACTGCTTTGTTTGCTTTGAATCTTTTTCTCTTTGGTTTATCTTCTGTTTTATGTTAACGAACAGAACATTATAATTTAATCGGTTTAGTTTTCTAGAAAGGAAGAATGATTGTTGTCTTTTTGTGTGTGTCATATTCTATAGCAAAAAAAGAACCAGAAATTGATGTAGAAAATCAGATTCAACATTTATTTTGAACTCTTTTTACCTTCTTTCTCTGACTTGACCAAATTGACGCTTGGTATGAGTTTTTGGAGGAAATGGTGTTGTACTTTATTATGACTGTGTTTTGGTTCTCTCTTTTAAATTGGCTTTGAATTGTCCTTATGTTGAGTTTTAATGGTGACATATACGTCATACCTCATTTATTCGTGGTGTCTGAGTGGAGAATTTTCTCATACAGTGGTATTTAGTAATTTTATTTGTTATCATGTTTGCACTGGGTCCGCAAATGACATCGTTTTTATTTGATACTACTTTGAATTTGAAAGATGTCAAACGAGGAAGGTGAAGATTTCTATCGTGGTCTTTCAAGGAAAGAGCTTCAAAGTTTGTGCAAGAAATATGGTTTGCCTGCCAGAAAGTCAAGTTCTGAAATGGCTGCATCATTGTTCTCTTACTTTCAGGTAATGATATTAGACCAAGTTGACTGTTTGATTGTGCCTGCATTTGTCCTTATGCTGGCCAATGAGCAGTTCATTATTTAAACTTATGCACGTCAGTTCTTTAAGTAATATTGACATAATGGCTTCTTGTTTAGATGTTGTGTTTGTTACATAACAATGTTACGTGTTAGACCTTCTCTGAATCTGTTATATATATATGTATGTATGTATGTATGTATGTGTACTATTTTTAATTTCTAGGTATTTGCCCCTCAGTGCTACTCATTTTTAATTAAATTTATGAAGAAAATTCTAAACATTGCCTGTGATGCCATGACAAATTTATTATGCTTGTAAAATATAATTTTACTTTCGAAGTTTGAACAAAGATCATCAGAATTTATTGAAAGTAATGCATCACAGTACATTAGTTGAATTCCTGCAAACCTGTGTGTTGGACTGTAATTTAGTAATGTGTCCAGAATGCCTAGCTTCTGTGAGAAACAACTTTGAACTTAGAATCTAAATGCACAATGAAAAAGAATCCTACATTTACCATATTGTGCCTGATGTGCTTTGATTCTTCTAGGATGAATTCTAAAATTAGTGCTACTGGAATCTAGTTGCATCTATTGGATTTAGCACAAACAGTGAAAATGGTGCGGTTGTTTGCGGGGAGGAGAGGGGGGAGGAGTTCTATGGTATAAAAGGAAACAGATATTTGCTTTGCAGTACCTGGTTAATCAGGATTGTGGGAGAACAATAAGTGGAAAATATGAATGGAAGTGAATGACTATTTGGAACTGGCTATCTCTGCCTATGTCAGATTGATTACATAATTCCCATGGCTTTTTCAATGTTTTGACGTCATATTTTCATATTAATGGGCATATTTTTTTCTTATTGCTTACATGTGAACATAAAACAAACAACCTTTTGGCACATCTCTTTAAGAGCGCATCTTTCCTGCTTTTAGATTGGCTTCCTATTACCATCAAAAGTTTCAATGAGCTTGATATTAGGAGCGCTTATCCATTGAGGATTGTAAAGAAACAATAATGGAGAGAAATTGATAATTTCATTCATAGTAGAAAATCCTATATATACAACACTATTAATATAAAATAGGAAACAATACAAACTAGGAAATAAATTTCTACCTATCCCTAATTACATAAATCAAGCTAATTAAAAATATTATTCAAATATCTCCCAATATCTCCCAATACTCCTTCTCAAATTGGAGCATAAATATCGATCATGCACAACTTGTTACAGATGTAAAAAAACAAAGAGCTCCAAACCTGTAATACAAAATGTCTCACACCATATAGTGTAGATCCAACCAGGTAGAAAATGTCATACAAACTGACAAAACCTGAAGCATAAAAGGCCTTACACCACTCCAATGTATATCCAACTGGGTAGGAGAAGATGTCGTACAATTCGAGGAAATTCAAGCGAGACATACCAACGACAAATTTCACTTGACAAGGGTAACCCAAGAAATTACACAACCTACTCTTAAGGTCAGGAAAACGAAATGGATCACTCATGGTGACCCAACTATGACAAAAAAATGCTCACTCAGGCATAACTTTCAGATCGATTTTCAGGTAGGGTTTCACTGGAACTCATGGCTCTGGTACCATGTAAAGAAACAAAAATAGAGATAAATCGATAATTTCATTGATAGTAGAAAACCCTATATATACAACCCTATGAATATAAAATAGGAAACAAATACAAACTAGGAAATAAATCTCTACCTATCCCTAATTACATAAATCAAGCTAATTGAGAATATTATTCAAATATCTCCCAATATCTCACAACAAGGACCGAGTTTAAAATTATTTATTGAGATTACTGCTGTATAAAACTATATTGCTTCCTATATTGATACATCATGCGGGACATTATCTTTAGCAAGCATGAGATATGTGAAGAGAAATATAAGGTTGCGTTCTCAATTTAAATTGATGGTATGATTGAAATATCCAAGGAGATGTTGGTCTATGGTTGAAAACATCTCTACACGGGGCTCTATTATTTTTTTTTTTTAAGTTTGCAAAAAATTTTAAAGAAAGCATCCTTGATTTCATTACAAATACTAATTTGAAATTGCTGTTAGCTGTTCTGGAATTTTTATGACTAAAACTTGTCGACTTTATCTTTAAAATTGAATTCAGTTAGCTACAAAATCATATATTAAGATATGCTTTTCTCAGCAGCAACTACGACAATAATGCTAAACAGATCCTTAGCTATGCGAGATCAATCTTGAACTCAGTTTGTTGCAGCCTATTTGAAATAAATAGATAGCAAATTTTTTGTGCCTCAAAAACTGTCTTCAGCTATTCTAGCTTTATTTGTGTGTCAATATGCACCCTAGAGTGTTATATTTGAAAATTTACTTTTAAGATTTAATAAATTAACACAATCAATTGACATAACAACCTTTTGTATTTGCTTACAGTGATTCTATCAATTGTTATCTGGCTACAACATTTTCATTTGTATATCATCATTGTTAGAACATTTGAAGGAGAATACCTTTTATGAAGCTTCCTTGTTCTTTTCTGTCCATTTTACCTTGTTGTCAATATACTTGCTAGATTATTGGGCTAGCTACCATGCAGAACATTTCTTTATAATAATTAGATATTTACTTTAATTGCAATTGATAAATTCTGATTGAAATAATTGGAATTTGGAATTTGATTTATTTGTATACCATCTTATTGTTTGGTAAATTGTTTACCTTGGCTTTTTTTTTTGACTTGACAATTTCTTCTTAGATATAATGTGCTTTTTGATGATTTTCAATTGGTGTCTAAAAATTTACAGAAGAAGAATTTAAGTTTTGCATGCTCAGGCAAGAGCGTAAGTGGAATTCAAGATGTTGTGCTTCCATCATCTTCGCGAACTACATTGTGGGCTGAGGCACCACTAGATTTGACTGAAAATGTCTTAAAAGGTTTGCAACATTACAAAGCTTTTGTGCTGTGAAGTTTGTAAAAGTAAATGAATCAATTGTCTGGATGTCTGTATTCTTACGAAACCCATTTAGATTGATGAAAGTTGTTCATATACTTTACTTACAGATAGCTGTCAACCAAGATCTTATCCTAGAGAAGAAGGGAGCAAAGGAAATAGACACATTAAATGCAATGAATTGGGAAATTGCATGGGAACTAGAGCTCATGATAAGGTTTGATAAATTTTCTTATGCATGTATTTTTTTCCCCCAAATCAAATATTGTTTGGAAAGAGTCTATTGGCTGAAAAGAATTGCTGTCTATATACCTTTTAGATGGATCTTAAAAACGTCATGGATATTAAAATGTGCCATGTTATATGGACAATAGCTTCATCATCCTTCACACAAGTGAAACTCTGTTTAAGTGCAACTTCAATAATAATGGAGGTTGAAAATTGCTTTACTTAATTGTGACTTTTAAATAAATTTAAGAAATTAGCGAAAGTGGTGGAAGTTATGTGCCTTGAATTATTTCTTCCTTAGAGTCTGTTAACTTTTGGAGCTTTTTAACCTACTGCTGCAAATTTCATATTAAATTTCTTTGTCCATGTCAATGCAGGAATTTCTTGGTGGCTCAATGTATTATTTTCAGGGAAGGTCCCAATCTCAGTTTGTTTCTCAATGTGCTGGGAGTGCTGTCTTCCACAATGAGCCCAGCTCGAGCCTCATGGGCAGGGTGCTAAATACACCCCAATTTCACTATGGACATATAAATGAAGGTGTATGGCCTAAAGAAAATATTTCTGCAGTAACAACTTATACAAAAGTTCCTGCCTCTTTTGAGTTTTATGTCAGTTCAGAAGAGGGAATTAATCTTTGTGTTGATTTGAATTCAAACCCCTTAGACTGGATCAAGAAATACAAAAATCAGGTTTCTTTTGGTAAGAATGCTGGCAATGCCAAATCTGGAGGTCTTCATCAAGAGCTTGGGCGCATTGGAGAAAGTAATACACAAATGAAAAACTCCTTTCCTCAAAGTGATGATTCTGGTAAAATAATCAAGGACTGTCACACACAAGTTGATCCTTCTCCAAGTTTGGTTGTCGAAGAAAATAATGTACAAATTGATTGTCCAGGAGTTAATAAATTGTTGGAGCCTTTGCCTTCAAGACCTTGTAGTGCAGAGGGTTCAGACTGCTTAGGAGAATATCAGGGACCTATCTCCTCTAAACCTTCTTCTGATGTGCAGGTCCAAATAATTTCTAATACGGAGTCTTGCACTAAAAATGGGTCTAGTGCCACTCTTATGTCAGAAATTACTGATACTCCAACAGAAAAGACAGCCTGTAATTTTGCTGCAAACTCCATCTCTGATGGCTCAGTAGATCTTGTTGCAATTGAGCACCAGAACTTAAAGCATGATGATGAAGTTTGTGGGAATTTGATATTGCAGAACAATAGTAATCTTGAGAATAACTGTGTTGCTCCTGGATGCTTGGCCAGTTGTTGTACAGAAATGCAGTTGTCTGAAACTGGAAATTGCCACAAAGAAGGATCACATTCTCTTCATAAAAATGGTGTTTTCTTGGATCTGGATGATTCAAAGCATAAAGCAACTGAGCAAGCTGCATTAACCACCTCAAGTGAGAATGATCGTAGCCGGAGCCATTGGCCTACATTCTCTGAGGACCAGGTATTACATTTTCTACTCTACTTTCACATAAAAATGCCTCCTGAGGTGAGATAGAAATTAACTTTTTCACATTTGGGTTGTTATCCAGCATCTTTAGATTTTTGAAAGTGGATCATCTGGCTGTTACCCATGTTTTAAATATTTGCTTACCTATGCCTCTTTATATTGATTCATGGTTTCTAAAAAAAATGTTGCACATGTTGAAATCAGTAAACCATGAGGTGGTGCCCTATAGTTGAAATTGACACCAACTACTTGAAAATTAATTCTTGCTCTAACTCTTAGGCTAGCTACTGTTACCATTACAGAAATTGCCTGGGTCATTTTACTTATCTCACTGTTATTTCTTGGGAAAATTGGGATTATATGAGAGAAAAAAGTAGATTTATAACTTGACATTTTTGTGGTTTTCCTGTTTCAGAAAAATGAAGTTAAGAATCAGATGCGATTCCTTACTGTTTCTTTCTGCTCCTTGTCTTGAAAAAAGATGTGCCTTTAATCCATTTATTGATTTATTTACTTTGAACAAATAAGGATGGTGTTTTGTTGAATAACTTTCAATGTTAATTAATTTATTAATCTTTTACTTTGATCATGCAGATGATTTTAGAGCTCTCATGTCAATGTTAATGATAGCTAAGCAGAGATGATAAAAATGTTAGTGAATGTGCCCACATTATTAGGTTATATGCCTCATAAGGGCCACGTTTTGTGTCTGATTTGTTCATATTGATTATGCTTTTGAGTCTTATTGCTCTGCAAATCAGTTTCTCTCTTTCAGGTCAGGCATTAGGGAGCACATCAGCTACTTTTTGGCATTTCCTAACTTTATATTGTATTGATTTCTGTACTTGTTCAATGATTTTTTTGGGTGAATGAAGTACGCAACAGAGTTTATATCACTTATTAAGTTAATCTTGGACTTTATATTTATATTGTCAATTATTTATTGTAGCATGATTTGCATGATTGTAGCACTTTATCAGGCAGTGTGATTCTTTTCTCTTTTTGTTGACAAGGAAAACTTGCTTAATATATTTGTCTATGTATGAATTAGCCAATATAACATGATATATACAAGGAATTTGCAAATTACTCATCCATTGAGACAGTTCATTTGGGAGAGAGGGTTCTCTTGTAGCTGCCTTATGCTTGGCTGGTCAACAACATAAGAAAGAACTGATTTCTGGAATGTTATTAAAAGTTATGCTTTTCTAATTCCTTGTTTAGAAAGGGAAATTCTTATTCTTCTTATGTGTTCCCAATATATTTGTTCCTCAGATGCTTGTATAATTTTGATTTCTTTTTGGTGGCTCTGAATTCTGATACTGAGTTATGACTTTCTAATTTTTGCAGGAATGGAGCAATATGAATTATGGGAGGGAAAGTTCAGTGTAATTTCTGTTCTTTATTGAAGTGTTTCTGTTGTAATGTTTTCATTGTTTTCTGTGATCTGCTCATGTACAGTTTTGTTCCAATCAGATGCTCACAAGTTGACAATTCAGTTGGGAAGACTTGTGTGAAGTCTGGTAATCTGGAATTAAAGGAAGAATGTCAAAAAAGGAGATTAATTATAGACAGTGAGTGTCAAGACTGCTGCAGTAAGCAGGACACAAAAATTTTAAGAAGCATGAAGCATTCTGCTGCAGAAGTTCTTCCCAGAAGATCCATGCGGCTTGTCTCCAAGGTGCCTTTTTGACACATCACTTTGGCTATATAAATAATTATTGCATGATTTTGTTGGCATGCAATCACTTGTATTGCTTCTGGCATGTCATGCATAACAAACTTAACTTGTTTCATTATAATTTTCTGTCTCACTGCCACAATTTTTAAAGATTACATGGATTTCTCAAAATTGTGTAACAAATTCGGTCTCCCCAATTTTTCCTGCAATATATTGAAATAGCAATAAGAATTTTACCTGAGCATGAGTAAAAAGAGAGTTCAGATACTATGAGTATTGACTGGGAAATTAGTCTTAAACATCCAGTATTTATTTTCAGATGAAAGCTTTTTGTTCATGTAATGTCTGTTCATTGTCTTTGAGGGAAGGTATATCTAGTTCCATAAGTAGCACTAAAAATCATCCATTTACCCATAGAGAAACTTTTTCAAAGACCAAAATATCTGATTAAAAATTGAACATAAATGCATACTCTAATTAAATGTTGAAACATAAAACATTGTCTTTAATATTCTATAGGAATAAAGACCACAATCTAAAACCTTTTCGTACTTTTTCAGTCTTGACCAAAACTTTTAATTGTGGCAATTTTAGTTGCTAATTTGATGTAATTTTAGCCAATAGGACCATATGAAAAAAGAAATGTCTTTCTTTTATTTTCCATTTAAAATTTAAAAATTAATTAGAGTAGATGGTGGCCAACTAAGTATGGAAACAGAAAGCCCACACAAAGGCAAGATACCTGACGGTGACAAGCAAATTTTCCGGTGACAGACGCAACAGGACGTGGCACTGTATTAGCAAACTTCAATCGATGCGTGTAGCTCACACACGCGGGTTTCGGTGATCAAATTCCGGCGGACAGCAGATCGACAAAAGGTGCTTCTCCTTGAAGTGGCGGTGTCGACGGGTGAGTAGCCGGTGATGCTGACCTATGTTAGCAGTCTCCCTTTCTCACAACACCCAACACTCAGAATTTCAAAAAGGAATAACCCAAACTTAGATTATCAGTGCTCTGATACCATGTAATAATCAGACAAGAATTGAAAGAAATCTTATTTTTCTTATTCACAATTGTATAAGTATTTATATACATAAGAGATCCTATATAAGGAAAGAATCACACTAATTAGGCACATTAATTTGCAGACTGATTTGGTAACAAAAAATCATCCCTAATTATGCCTACTATCTTGTAACAATTATAAACAAATGCGGTACATCCAAATATCCTTATTGGTAAAGATGAAGAGAGTCTAATAGTTGGAAATAACTTTTGAAAAACATTAAAAGGAGTTTCAAAGTTTAAAACTTTATTAGACATTCTATTTGTGAGACATGTAGCGGTAAGAATAGCTTCACTCCAAAGATATGCTGGTACCTGATTGGTAATGAGTAATGCCCATGCAACTTTCAACAAGTGTTTGTTTTTTCTTTCAGCCAAACCATTTTGTTGCGGAGTCTCAATACAAGAACTTTGATGAACAATACCTTTTTCAAGAAAGAAATGACTCAAAGTATTTTTAAAATATTATCGTCCATTATCACTTCGTAATATTTTAATATTTGTGTGAAATTGTGTTTGAACCATCGTGTAAAAATTTTTGAAAATTGTTTCTACTTCCGATTTATCATTCATCTAATAAACCCAACTTAATCTTGTGTGATCATCAATAAAAGTCAAAAACCATTTTTTACCAGAATATGTAGGAGTTTTACAAGGACTCCAAATATCACTATGGATCATGATAAAAGGAGTAGTTGGTTTATAAGGTTGGGGGGGAAAAGATGCACGGTGATGTTTAGCAAATTGACAAACTTCACGTTGAAAAGATAGATTTTTATTTGAAAATAAACTTGGGAACAAGTGCTTTAAATACTAAAAACTAGGATGACCTAACCTATAATGCCATAACATGATATTATTATATGTGGAAACGGAAATAGAATTGAGGCAAGTACTTTGACTTTGTCTACTAGTGGTAGGTCTATCGTCAAAATAATAGAGTCCATATTTTTCCTTAGCACTGCCAATCATCTTCCCCGTGGTCAAGTCCTGAAATTCTCAATAAGAAGGTTAAAATTTAACTAGACACCGATGATTAGAAGTAAGTTTACTAATGGACAACAAATTGCAAGACAAATTTGGAACATGGAGCACATTATAAAGGGTTATCATTGAAGTAAGTTTAATAGTTCCAGTCTCGACAATTACTGAGAGTGAACCATCTGCTATTTTAATCTTTTTATTTCCTGCAGAAGCACTATAGAAAGAAAATAATTTAGAATAACCCGTCATATGATTAGTAGCACCAAAATCAATTATCCAAGAATGAACAGGATTAGGAATAACATCAAGAAAGGAAGTAACAAGAGAATTACCTTTTTGAACAAAAGAACAAGATGAAGTTAAGGACAACTTTGGAGATTGAAAGAACTTATACAAGTGCTCTAATTGTTCATTAGTAAAAGGGATCGCATCTGAGTTGATAGAAGGTTCCTGAATTTCTGTGGTAGTGACTTGATTGGCATGACCATTATGTTTTGATTTTGATTTCCAGTTTGCTAGTTTACCATGAAGCTTCCAACATGTCTCCTTAGTATGTCATGGTTTGTTGCAATGATCACACTATGGTTTTTTCCGTCTTTCAATATCAGAATCAGTACTTCTAGTCACAAGGGCAGAACTTTAAGATTCAATATTTAAACCAGGATCAACGCTATTCATCATGACTTTTCTCCTTGACTCCTCACGTCTAACCTTCGAAAAAACTTCTCGAATAGAGGGCAATAGTTTTTTGCCCAGAATGCGACTTTGAACTTCATCCAAGCTTCGATTAAGGGCAACTAAAAACATATAAGCTCTGTCATTTTCCTCTCTTTTCTTATGATGAACATAGTCATTCAAATTCTTCAAACATTATCATAACACGGATCAAACTCCTGCCATAATGTTACCAATTCATTGTAATAAGTGGTAACATCACGATCATGTTGTTTAGATTTCCATAAGTGAGTTTTCAACTCAAAAATTTGAGAAGAATTCTCCAGGTCTGAGTAAAGATAACGAACTACCTCCCATCATCTCGAGCAATAGAAAGAAATAAATGAGATTTTCCAATTGTGGGTTCCATGGAATTGATGAGCCAAGCAATAACCTGAGAGTTTTTGGACTGTTATTTTTTCAAATTCAGATCACCCACAGCAGGTTTTGGAATTTTTCCAGTTAAATGCCCAAGTTTGCCTCGCTCATCAATAGCTAACCTTACCTATTGAGCCCACTCAAGATAGTTATGCCCATTGAGTCTTGTACCTGTGAGAAAAATACCTGAATTTTGGGAATAAGAATCTGTATGTACATGTGTGGAAGAAATAGGTTCTGAAGTACTGGAAGAATCAGCCGTGGCGGTAGAGTTTCTTTGGCCGCCAGTCATCGCTGATTTGTAGGATATTATTTATGGGAAAATAGAAATAAAAAGAGTAATCAAGCTTTGATACCATGTAGGTTTTAGGAGAAAAATAATTCTGCCATGTATTTCTTTAGAAGCAATTACATATAAATAGTAGAGGATCGGCCTTAAATTAGAAAACCTTTAGAAAATAGTAAATCTTTCAAATTAGCTGATTTCTATACTAAAAAGGGAATATTAGATTCTTTTCTAAAAATTAAAAAGGAAATTAGATTCTTTCCTAAAAATTAAAAAGGAAATGTTATATTCTTTTCTAAAAATCTGACAGATATTTTAAGCAATACTGAAGGATTAATTTTTTTTCTTCTCAATTTTGACTATTTGGATAAAATTATAATTAATCAATTAAATTAGGCTAAAATCGCCAAAAATGAAAAAAGTTTTAATTGAAAGTGAAAACTTCAAAGAAGTTCAGGTTTTTCAGATATTAAGTCTTATTGTTTTGAAGAGAATTATGGTTCTCTCTCTCTCGTTTTTTTTTTTGTTTTTTTTATAATAATATTGTAAGGAAATATTGCAAAGGCTACTGCCCAACTTAGACCACTCTAGCTGTTGTTTCTGCTAACGTCCTATGAGTATGTAATTGTTGACCAACCATATTTACATCTTCCTGTATTTACAACGCTGCTCTTCAAAGTTGACTGGGGATCCTTATCATGCCAACTCTTTACGAATATGATCAATTTTTAGACTAATGCTTTTGTGAAAATATCACCTAGCTGTTCGCGGGTTCCAACATGTCCAGTGGAGATTAAGCCTGCTTAAGTTTTTCCAAATTGAAGTGAGTCGTTTTTTATGTGTTTAGTCCTCTCAACTTTGTAGGCAGTAATTTTTAAGACTAGCTGATTCTATAATTGATATTCCACACAAGTTCACATGTAGATTATGTCGTTGCTCTATACTTTGACTGTGCACTGGGGACAAAAGATTCTGCCTTTTGCTTTTCCGAGACAGTAATTTCCCACCTACAAAAACACAGAATCCTACAGTAGATCGTCTATCAATTTTAAAACCAGCCGTGCCTGCACCTGTGAAACGTAACCACGAGGTGGTCATAAAAACTATATAATAGACTGCATTTAGTGCTTCCTTGAGACAACATAAATCCATTGTAGAGCTGCCAAATGAGCAACAGACATAAATTTACTCACGATACTATCAAGATGTGCGATGTGAGGATGCGTTACAGTAAGATTATACATTTTTTTCCACTAACCTTCAAAATCTCACAAGATATGAGAACAATTCTTCTGCTTTTAAGTGGCAGAAGGTTTGGTGCACTACAAGGTTTCGCTTCTGGCTTTCCCATTTTTTTCAACAGATGCTGTCTTTGAGAAATCTTGAACCTTGTAATGTCAATACCCAGATATTTCATTACAGCTAAAACCTTTGTCTGCAAAAGTGTCTGAAGAAAGGAGTTGAGAGCTGGAATACCATACTCTCACTGCCAATAATCACAATGATCAACGTACAGGACTGAAAAGATAAGATTGACCTCAGACTGCTAATAGAAACAGTATGGTTGCAACAGATCTTTTCAGTTGGTTAGAGTGAGAAACAATTTTGAAAAACTTGTTTTAAGATAATTTAATATCTAATATTCTATTCTATATTGTATCTAATTAATATTAGAGTATAGTTATTTTATATAGATATAGATTTTTTTTCTAATCTATTTTCATAGATCTATCTTATCTCTGTCATTTGTAGTGATTTATCATTCAATGAATCACTGAAAAATGATCCATGAATCCAATTAGAATGTTATTTTGTACATAAACAAAACATTCAAAATCTTACATTACAAATCTTTATACTTTATCTTTCTATAAATACATTTATTTTTTTCTATACATCCAAAGGATTTCTAATAGTCTATTTATATTAATTATTTTAATTAATTATAATTTATTTAATTATAATCATTTTAATAATTATAATAATTAATATTATATTAAATTAAATTTTCTATTAATATTATAATATTATATTTTCTATTAATATATGTACATGTTATTAGGAATTTGGTGGATGATAAGTTGAACTTATATGGTCTTATTTTTTATTGCTATGCACTTTGTAAGCTGTCAATGCGGGATATTTTCGTTTATTCTGTAAGAAAACCATGATAACTAAGTTGTTGGACATAGGAAACCCTGAAATATCTGGAAGGAGTTTTGTATGCTGTTATGAGAGATCCACATCAATGGGCTGGAATCCACATTCAACCAATAAACTTAAGCAGTGGATTTTATGAATTCTTCCTGCTAAAATGGCCATCAATTTCACTTTTCTGATGAGTTATATTTACTCTTTTTTGATAACGCTGTTGTTGTCTTCACCATATTCATACTCTATAAATACTACTTCATCAGTCATCTTGAGTAAAATGTTTGAAGTGATTGCTTGCTATTGGGAAAAAAAATGAAAGAAGAACGCATGCACATATTTCTAGTAGCCTCATCCTACCACTCATTGGATTTTCTTATGAACAATCAAAATTTAGCTTTCGTTCTCATGGGACTGCAACTTTGAGAGTTCATTTACCATTACATTAATGCAACTTTGAGAGTTCAAACTTTTGGATTATAGACCACTAGGAATTACAGAAACAAAATCTTGCTAGGAACCTTGCGCTGTGAGAGTGAACACATACAAAGGAGTCAAATGTGACATCTAACTCAAAACTCCATGGCAATCAGTTTAAGGTGCTTTTTTACTTCTTTGTCTCTTAATCTTCATCTTTCCAGTGTGGGTTTCCAACATAAATTTACTTTCCTTGGCCAATCAAACGAAGTGCACAATTTTGGTGCTAGGTTGTTTCTGGATGAGCCTATGCAGCTTTAATTTGCTAACAAGCTGCTAAAAAAAATTGTAAGAGATGTCCTAATTTGAAAATAAATTTTTATTTGTTGGAATTCACCCTTTCACTTTTACTAAATGACAATGCACCATGAAAACTTGATGCATTCTTATCTTTTAATTTGTTATGTTGTTTAGTTCTGTCACTATGTTTTTCTACAAATATCTGTTTTATGGTTTATAGATAAAGTTGATACTTCAAAATACTATTTTAGGGATCTTGCCAATTGTTCTTCATTAATTAAAATCCTTGTAAGGGGTTGAATGTTGAAGTCAAAACGTGTTTAGGCATCAATCTGAAAGTTTCATATGCTGCTTTTTTAACATTTCATACTCTTTTTTTTTTCTTTAAAAAAAAAACACATTTCATACTCTTTCTATAACATGAGGAGGCAAAGTGTTATGAGAAACGTACAGGAGTGGGGAAATGTATTATGCCTACTTGGACATTACACAAAATGGAAGAAATTCAACCTTCATTACTTGTTTTCAACTCATCTGGTTACATATCCTAAAATTTGATTTAATTTTATCATATTATGATCTTCATTTCCAACTAAACTCAGGTCAATGGGATATTGCACATCATTTTACATCAAAGTACAGGGAATCATTATGGTCATTTCTTAAATCCAGAGATCACTATCACTTAATCCCTCTGCCCCCACTGGAGTACTGCTTGATTTGAAGTTGAAACTAAAACTATGGAGGTGTTTGGCATTGAGTTTCGGAAAAGTGCTTTTGGAAATTTTTTTTGTATTTTTAACTTTTTTGAGTTTTGAAAATTGTTTTTAGGTAGAAGTATGTAAATAAATGTTTTTTCTAAAAATAAGTTTGAAAAAAACAGTTTATAAAAAATTAAAAAATTCAGTCAATTAAATAAAAAAAATTCAAAACCTGCTTCTAGGACACTCAACAGCAATTCAAAACACCCCCTAATATAAAAAGTAGGCACAAGTGTGAAGCTGCCTAGTCCAAACTCAGCCTGCTGTCAAATTTTGTGATAATGTGACAATAGAAAGGTCTAAATAAATTATCAGAAATACTTGTAAATTATTTTTTTATGAAAATTGGTACCAATATCAGCTGACATAGGCTCTATGTTTGTCGCCAAGTGTTCAAAATTGGACATCATGAACTACTTTTTAAACCTCTGCTCGAGATAATGTCTCATAATTTTTGTCACTATGGAAAATTATGCCTTATTTTGTCATCAGTTGCTAGTTTTTTCATCATGCATTTTAGCTTCATGATTCAACAGTTTCTTTTATTGTTTTTAATTTGACAAGTGATCTATTTTTCATTTGTTTAACCTTCCAGTGAGTTCATGATGTAAATGTGCCGGCTTCATCACATGATTCGTTTTATGTGGCTTTATACATGATCAGTCTTGGATCCAAGGTATGGTTTATTGAATATAATCCTCTTCATCATCCATTTTTTGTTAAAACCGCTGGGTTTGAACAAATTTAGTCAATTGATTTGGGACTAATTTTTACGTATATTGCTTAACAGTCCTCATCTCTGTTATTGATGAACGCTTCATCTGTGACAGTTCTAGAAGCCAACCAGTAGGGAAATTGACCGCTTAGAATTTAAGTCAGTATAGGCTGCAAAAGAGAACCATACTAATTTTAACAGAATATTCAAAATTAACAGATGTCAACAGTGATCTCCAAGTACAATTCAGACCTTGATGGAAGTTTTTCTGATCAATGTTTTCAGAATCAGACCAATCATCATACTAGAAAAGATAGAGGGTTAGGGAGCACTAATATGTATAACCTTCTGAAAAAGAAATTGATTTTCTTCAATCATCCTGCCATCTGACTGTTTATCTTCTTAAATTGCAGGTTCTACATTCGTTTGTAAACAGTACTTCTTAAATTGCAGGTCTACATTCGTTTGTAAACAGTAGTCACGTAATAACGGTACATGATATTCTGCAAGGTGTTCAGGGCTTAACAATTCTTATTCCCGTTTCTTATGTCAGTCATATAGCTTATCTTATTGGAATATATAATAATATATGTTTTGGTAAAATGATTATATTGATTTTTTTTTCCTGGAGTGAAACACCTGATTTGTACATCCGTTTAGATTTTCACTCTCGAATCTCTATTCTTTTGTGCTTTGGAAAAAGCAAGTTTTCCTTTCTGTCTAGGTCATTATCTGAAAGGAGTCAACTTTGAGTTTAACCTTTAGCTTCTTTGAAGAAGACCAGATTATTATTATTATTTGTTCCTTGGCTTAATGCACATACACATGAGCTGCCAAGCTGCTGCTTCATTATCATTTTACCCAGTTCGATTTTGAAATCAATCCCCATCAGCCCACTTGTGAAATGGCAATTGAGTCAGATTGTGCTATAAGTATCATCGAATTAAGTCATTCTGTGTGAAATATATTTATCTTTTTGATTTGAATTGGTTGAATTAAGTCAATATTTTTTAGATTTGAATTGCTTGAATTTCAGACAGATTTGAGTTATGTATTGAATTGAGTCATTTCTTGGTTATTTTTAATTTGAATTTCGTAACAAATAATCCTGAAAGTTCGATATCAGAGTTCTCAGAATTTAATAATGGTAAGCATAATAGTTTTATACAATATAATATAATTTTGAATTCGGATATTTTTATATAATAAACCGAAAAATTGTTTTAAACTTCAATATATATTGAAACTTCAAATATCAATTTTATTACCATGAATTTTAATTTTAATTTTAAATGTTTAATTCTAATGCAATTGTGCAAATACTCTATTTCTGGAAGAAAAATAGATTGTTAAAAATTTAAAACATGTATATTTAACGGAATGTTCGCATAATAGAGAAACACAATTTGCAAATAATATATGTCACTTCATACTTGAGAGAGTGTGGATGAATTAGTATGTAATTTTTCCCGTTTAACTATAGGTGTCGAGTTCTGGGTATGTAACTATCTTAAAATTCTTATGAGAATGTTGTCACCTTTCTGAATTCTATTCAACATAAGCAAGATTAGTATCATCCTATTGACTTATAAATTAAAGACATAATTTCGCAAAAAAAAAAAATGTCACTTCACATTTTACATGGGTGTTGTCGTCTATTATTAGTTTGTTGTTGTAAATCAAATATGTGACGTTCTACTTATATAACAGAATTATGTCTATTATATTACCTTATAGCATGAACAATTTCATTATATAAATAAAATGCCATTATTTGTGCTCATCTTGTCTTATTATTGATTATTTATCGTCATCTTCACATCATAATGACTTTTTTTTTTCCTTTCACACATTATATACATCAGCAATCAGTTTTGGGTTCTAAATCCCATACATATGTAAAATACATATATACATTATAACTGTTGTATGACAAGCCATATCACTATTTCCATATATATGAACATACAAAATATGATAGATTAGATTCACAAATCGGGTCTCAAATGTCTGCACTCGATCTGGGCACTGACTAGCTTCTCTTCCTTCAACTTTACTGTCTACAAACTCCCTAACCTATGTGAGAAAAACTCACGTTAACCTATTTCTAGCTTAGTGGTACATATATGCACTAAAATTTTTCCATGCATCAATCGACACATGTAGTACAAAACAAATCATGACATATGGTCATATAAATCATACTTATGAAAAATATAATAATGTCATATCACATGCATATAAGGTCATGTTCAAGTCATAATTCATGCCTTTACTTTTACATATATCACATAAAACTCGTGCATTAACTATTTCCTTAATGCGTGGAATACATTTCATATGCCTACATCATCTATTCTGGTCATTTATGACTTTTACTTTTCAACTTGACTATCTTGCTTGCTTTCTTTACCAATTAAACAACTTCGACAAATAGCCTAAGCCTTATTCTTGGATTGGTCAGATATGGGATGTGAAGTAGGCATACTCAATCTAGGGCTACATATCATACTCACTCTGTATACATGGTATGAAGTAGGCGCACCCAATCCAGGTGTCACGATCCAAATCGGGGATCGTGCCTGGAGCTAGGAAATGGGTAGGCTTAATGCCATCAAAACCCGTAACAAGTCTAAACATAAACATATCTACTATCTCAACCATACATTAATATAATATTAACATATTATCCCATCATCCCATCAATATCATAATCCATCATATAATTTAACATTCATACATAAAGTACTGTGGAATTCTAGAATATTTAATACAATAAGAGAAATAATTTTTAAAAAATATTACATCAAGTCCTCGCGGAGTGAACAAGATGCAAGACAGTCCAAAACAATCTGAAGAGGATATCTACTACTTGATAAAAATAAATGAGAGGAATCAATCTCCACTGAGTGAATCAATATCATATAACTTTATAACACGCAGTCACACAATATTATACTAATACCATATATACATGCAATGAGTTCATGCATTATGTGAAATCAATAATCAAACAATTGAGTGAGTAACTCAAGCAGAATTCTAAACCTCAATTCTACTAGCCAATGACTCTTTTAATTCTAAAGGATTGGCACCCTGAGAGCAAACTCAACCAGGATCCTTCTCTTCAGTTAGTCACTTATCCAAATGATGCTGATGCCTTGAGACGAACTCAACCAGAGTTATCACCCTTAGCATCCATATACATATCATATCATAATATTTCATTCCCTGAGAGGCGAACTCGACCAGGGTATATTATCAATTCATCCATTATCATAAAATCATCACTAGTGTACACACGGTCCTGATGTAACCTATCAAGTGGCACGTTATGCTATATTTCTCATCCCAACAATTACATCACAATATCACCCAATCACATCTCCAACAAATCACATTCAAACAATAATAATAATAATAATAATAATAATAATAATAATAATAATAATAATATATTTAATATTAATTAGCATGCTAGAAAAAATATAGGGGAGATGGGTAGCATGTTATAAAATTATATGACATTAACTCACAGATTTGTAGATTTCCTCAATTGGTTGCTTTCACGACTCTGGAGCAGTTGGTGGGACATTTGGAGAATTTATAAAAATAGAAGGAATATCAATATAATATCAAGAATAAATTCTAAGATTTTCTTGTAGAAACCTTTATTCAAACTTTTAATGTAATTTCTACCAAAAATTTGGCAACACCTCTTTTAAAAACTAGACAACCCTCTGCTTACGGGTCATAATCCTATAAAATATATCATCATCAACTCAATACAGTCAATTACAATCCAAGTCTCCAAATTATTATATACTCGATCAACATACATAATCAAACCAATAATCCATAATTCAACTTTATTAATAACCACCTCATAATTCTATTATAATATTTAAATATATTCTCCAATAATTTCCACAATTATGTAATCCATCAAATTACTCAATAAAATAAATTTATCACAGTAATTAAATAAATACTTAAATTTTACAAATAAAATCATATCTCACTATCTAAAAATGATACAAAGGTGTGATTGGTACCAAATGACTTGATTTAGCGAGCCGGAGATTCTTCCCAAAAAGTCCGGTTAGTGGTTGCCGGACTCCAGTGAAAGGAAAATTTCTAATGACGACAGAATGACGATCAAAGGATACCAATAACTTCTTTAGGATGTGGGGAGTCCAAAAGCACAAGTCTTGTTTCTTGGAAGTGACCGATAATGCCTAGATTTAGAGAAAACTTGAACTCTGATCAAGCCTTAAACGACGATGCCCGGATCTACCCAGTCTACGGTTTTTGGACCTCTTGAACTCATTTGTGGCATCAGACTAGTGAAACAAGGCCTGGAAACTAGAGAATCGATAGGGGTAACTAGATGCCTGAACTTCATACTGCCATTTTATGTAATTCCAGCCGGATTTTCGAGAAATAAAGGTCACCACGTGTTGAGGAGGTCGAAAACTACTTATATCCTGAATTTCGCATAGATCGAAGGTCATTTGAGTGATGATCGGAAATGGAGATAGTGGTAGAAGAAAGAGAGAAAAGAAGAAGAAGAAGAAGAGAGAGAGAGAGAGAGAGCTAATGGGAAGAGAGGCTTACACCCTTATATACCCAGTGACATTTTTGTAATTTTTTATCATCACTCAAATTTTATGGAATTTTACCCATGAAAATAATTAAGATATGTATTATAAAAATTAAGGGTATTACACCAGGGCTAAACATCCTGCTCATCCACTGTAATTTGTATGATCATTTGAGCTCTTTTAAGTCAAGTATGCTCACTCAAAACAGAGCTCAGCTAATCTGACTAAGTATAATGGGTTTGAGTATTAGGAATATGAGCACCCAGTCCAAGGCTAGACAATTTGATCCTCACTCATATATCTCGTCGATATGTATCACTTATACCTTTTATGATGCATCATTTACCCTAAAGTAGTCCTTAGGTAGAGAAATGAGCATTTATCTAAAGGTATTCTCTTTGTTTTATTCACATTCTTTTATGTTTCCATCTTGTTTCACATAATATATGCATGTTCACATATCACATTTATACTTATTAACATGTTTTCATATGTTTTTACATCATACTTTAATATTTGTGCATAATAGGCATATAACAGACCCACTAAATTATCATTTAAACATAGGTCATTATTATTGTGAATGTGTCTTCACGGCCATGATAAATATGGTTGGCCGTGAAGGCTGCTGGACTCAACCTTTACGGCTATGACAATTTCAATATGGTTGTAATGCTAGTTGTGAAAAGACCTAACTTGTACCTACAGTCAAATTTTGTCAAAATTCCACTTCTAAATCCTTCCTAAACATGCATAGATATCATCCATGGTCATTGGACACAAATAAAAATAAGTTAAGATAACTCAAATCATCATCCAAAATGGGGTTACAACCATGCTCAACAACACACGTTTTATACATGTATCGTACCCACTTTAACACATTTGCCATTTTCTTACTTATAACTATATTTATACATATTCAAGCACTCTAATTAACCTTTCTAATATTTGATCATGCCATTTCATGCTTTCATATTATATAATTTCACATTACTTAGGAAATAAACATGTCAACACCAATTATGTACATACTTAATTACTTACTTGCATTTATCACATTTAAAGGGCAAATAACAATGCGTATATGTACAAACCTCTATTAGGAGCTTGACAAAAACTCAACTAAGGAGCTATATACCCTCCTTGTTGGTCTCCTCCCTTTTGTCCTTGTTTTCCTATCACAATTATAATCATATATCAAATACTATGTCTATAGTAATATGATAAAAACGTAAAACTATCTCATGCTTCCCAAACTACAATTATTATGTATGATTTCTACTCCATATTATAATATCTCTTCCAATAACTTCAAAGAATATAAATACTCACAAAATCCAAACACTTTTCATCTTCCATAACCCTTCTTCTATGGGTTTTCATCCAAACAATATAACCTCTATATATAACTTTATAATCATAGTAAAGAGATGATTTTCTTGTATTTCTTACCTCTTGATGCTAGAAAATACCCTTGATCATTTAAGGCATACATAAGCTCTCTTGCACCAATTTTCTCTTTCCTCCAAAACTTTACTAAAGATGATGATTCTTTGAAATCTTGCTTTAATCTTGTTTTCTCTCTTGATTTGGTGTTAATTCACTAAAAAACCATGAAGAATCACTCCTTTGGTGTTCTTGGGAGTGTGTGAAAGAGCTAATAAAATGGTGAAAAATGAAGATAAGAACGTGGAAAACCCTTATATACTCGTTTTTCATAGTCATGAACAAAGATCTTTCACGGTCATGAACAAATCTTCATGGTTATGAATAAAGCCCTTTCATGGTCATGAACAAAACCTTTATGGCCATGCATGTCTACAGTAAAAATATTCAATGCTTATCTTTGACCATGATGTTCATGGCCATAAACCATGCATTTTCCCATTTTCTTCATTCTATTTCATCAATCTTTTCAAACCAAAGCCAAAATTGACCAATATACTCCATATATACCTCATGTATACACTCATATACCTCCAATAAACCTCATGTATTCACTTTAAATCACATATTCATGTATAACAATTAACCCCTAGGTAATGGGTGTTGCAATTCTCTCCCCCTAAAAAATGTTTCGTCCCCAGAACATACCTGATATGTCGTTGTGAAACAACTAGGTATATTATGCTTTCATCACTTCTTCGCCTTCTTACGTAGCTTCCTTGACCACATGATTCCTCCATAACACTTTAAGTAATGGAACCTACTTGTTCTGAAGCTCTTTAACCTCCCTAGCTAGAATAAGAATTGGTTCCTCTTCATAAGTCAAATCTTGACTCACGTGTATATCCTCGACTGGTATGATATGAGAAGGATCTGACTGATACCGTCTCAATATAGAAACATGGAACATATTATGAATCTGACTTAATTCTGGAGGTAAAGCAAGTCTATAAGCAACTAGTCTAACTCTTTCCAAAATCTCATATGACCCTATAAACCTCAGATTTAATTTACCTTTCTTACTAAATCTTAAGACTTTCTTCCAAGGAGAAACTTTTAAGAACACTTTATCTCTTACTTCATATTCAATGTCATGTCTCTTGAGATTAGCGTATGATTTCTGTCTGTCAACAGCTGCTTTAAGCTTATCTTGGATTACCTTTACTTTCTCTTCAGTTTCCCTCACTAGATCTGGGCCCACTATCTTTCTAAGTTCTATCCAATATAATAGCATCCGACATTTCCTACCATATAATGTCTCATAGGGAGACATTTGTATGTTGGATTGGCAACTGTTATTATAAGCGAATTCCATCAAAGAAAGATACTTATCCCAGCTGCCTTCAAACTCAATAGCGCAGCTCCTCATCATATCTTCTAGAATCCGGATAACTCTTTCAGATTAGCCTTCTGTCTGGGGATGAAAAGCTGTGTTGAAATGTAACTTAGTGCCTAAAGCACTCTGAAGACTCTTCCAAAACTGAGACATAAACTGAGAACCTCTGTCTGATACAATAGAAATAGGCACACCATAAAGTCATACAATCTCATTAACATAAATCTCTACCAATAGATTCATCGGATAATCTTTCCTGATTGCTAAGAAATGTGCTGACTTCATGAACCTATCCACAATTACCCATACTATATCATGTCTCCTTGATATCAATGGTAACCTAGTTACAAAATCCATAGTAATCTGCTCTCATTTCCATTCTGGAATAGAGATCGGATGTAGCAAACCCGAAGGTACTTGATGCTCGGCCTTCACTTGCTGACAAATCAGACACTTAGTAGTATACTCTATAATATATATATATATTTTTTTTCATATTTGGCCACTAATAACTACTCTTTAATTCTTAATACATCTTGTTACTTCCTGGATACATAGCATACTTACTCTTATGAGCTTTTTTTAATATCTATTGTCTAAGGTTCTCATCTTCGGGTACACAAAGTCTACCTTGATTATATAGCCCACCATTTGGGCCTATTGTGAACTCGGGTCTCTCCCCCTTAGACACCAGCTCAGCTAATTCAATTAGGTTCCCATATTGCTTCTATGCATCCTTAATCTCTTGAGTCAATATAGGTCGGATATGAAACTCCGCCGTTGTCTTTCTAAACTCTTGTGATTAATGTAAATGAAACACTTTTCCCTGTATAAATAATGATGCCAAATCTTTAGTGCAAAGACTATGGCTACCAATTCCAAATCACAGGTTGGATAATTCTTCTCATGTGGCTTCAATTGTTTCAAAGCATACACAACTGCCTTTCCTTCTTGCATCAGTACACAACCCAATCCATTGTGAGATGCATCGCTGTAAATGACATACTCTCTATCAAGGATCAGTTGTGTCAACACAGGAGCCTTTGTAAGCATACTTTTTAACTGATCAAAGTTGGCTTGATATTTATATGTCCACTCAAATTTGACATCTTTCCTCAAAAGCCTTGTCAAAGGAGTGACAATCATTAAAAAACCCTTAACAAACTACCTATAATAGCCAGTAAGACTAAGAAAACTCAGAATCTTGGTAACATTCTGTGGAAGACTCCAATTCATAATCGCTTCAATCTTGCTAGGATTGTAGCACCTCACCTACATAAATAGATATAAACCCATTATATAAATGAAATGCCATAAGACTAGCTGGATGAACTAGTCTGAATTAAAACTTTTCTTATTATTAGATTAATCTAGAAATAGATAAGTCCAACTTAACATGCTTTTCTGGTTCTTATCTCATATCATCACTTATATAAATATGTACACAAATAACAAAATACATAATGTCATTGACCCACAAACCAGGTCTCAATGTCTTCTCTGAGGTGGGCTTTCATTTCTCTTTATCAACTTCCGATCTACTATCTACAGACTCCAGAATATGCGTGAGAAAAATCTATATTAAGCCATTTCTAGCTTAGTGGTACATATAGGCATATAGGTTCTCCCAAATAATCACACAAAAACATGACATATATTTTAAATAAATATGCAAATAGTGTAATAAGAATGAGCATACCATTATACAACGCTTCCATGCTTAACTAACACATATATCGATTATTAATTCGACTTGTAATGCAATGTAGTCATAATTTATATCATGTCAAACTTATATGAACAATTCCATTTAACCTACCAATACTTTTCATATCACGCTTTTTAATTATTAGCCCAAGTCTCATTTCTGGATTGTCCGAATATGGGGTGTGAAATAGAGGTACTCCACAAGCGTAAACCATTATATTCACTCTAATCTCCAGTCAAGAGTGCTCCACGAATTTAAGTTTCCTTGACGGATTATGATATATCCTTTATGTGTAAACAAGACTAAGGGCGCTCTGTGAGCTTAAGCCACGTCTGATTCTGATATATCATTTGTATATAAATGGGATTAATGGCGCTCCACAAGCTTAAGCCACATTGTCCCTAAAATATATAACTGGTTCGGTATCGTAAGTCCCCTTGATTGTGCATGATTTATCCTAATTCTAGTCCTCAGGTGAAGAAATGGACATTTATATCAAAATATCTTTTTGTTTTATCATATTCTTTCTTGTTTCCATCATATTATATATAATTCATGCATATTCATATACCACATTTATGTTTACCAACATATTTTCATATGTTTTTATATCATACTTTAACATTTGGACACAATCAGCATGTAACGGATCCACTAAAATATCATTTAAAAATAGATCACTATTGTTGTGAATAGTATCTTCACGACCATGACAAAATGTGCTGGGTGTGAAGCATGGTTTTGAAGGCTATTGGATTTAGCCTTTATAGCCATGACAAAAGGTCTAACTTGTGTCTATGGTCAAATTTTATCAAAATTTCATTTATAAATCATTCCTAAACATGTATAGAAATCATTCATGATCATTGGACACAAACACAAACAAGGTAAAATAACACAAATCATCATCCAAAATAGGGTTCACAACTACGCTCACAGCACAAACTTCGCACATACAATGTACACCTTCCATTGTATTGCCATTTTTCATGCTCATTATCATTTTTATACATATTTAATCACTCAAATGAACTTTTCTAACATTTAATCATGCCTTTTTATGCTTCCATATTTTATATTTACATTATATTCCAATATTTAGCACATATTAAAGTTCATGATATTTACACTAACTCAATGTCATTTTTAAATCAATACTCACTACATTTATATACTTGTTTAATAAATTTACATGTCAAGATACTCCATTTCATCCTCATATGCTCTTACATGACATTACATAATTTCAAACACTCATTAAACTTATGCATATTAAACAAAATTCATCATCATAACATATAATTCAATCAATTAACACCTAATCATGCCCCAAGGCTAACAAAAATACCTATATGTATAAACCTCATGGAGCTCGACAAAATCCAAAGCTAAAGAGCTTGACTACTCCTCTTGGTGGTCACCACCTTCCTCAACTTGTTTTCCTATAACAACCATAATCATATATCAATTTCTAAAACTATAACAAATATGTATAATTATAAATCTAATTCCATAATTTCCAACTAAGGTTATTATGCATGTTTTCAACATAATCTCATAGTATCTCACTTCCAATAACTTCAAAGAACATAAATATATACAAAATCCAAACACCATTCACCTTCCATAACCCCTTCTTTCATAGGTTTCCAACCAAACAACACAGTCTCTTTATATAACTTCATAATCACAGCAAAGAGATGATTTTCTTATATTTTCTTACCTTTTGATGGCATAATACATACTTATTCATGTAAGGAACTCATAGTCCCTCTTGCACCAACTTTCTCTCTCCTCCAAAATTTCACCAAAGTTGATATTTCCTTCAAATCTTGCTTTGATTGTGTTTTCTCTCTTAGTTTGGTGTTTAAATCACTTAAAAACCATGAAGAATCACTCATTTGTGTTCTTGGGTGTGTGTAAAAGCCGTTTGGGGTTTAAGAATGGAAAAAATGGTGATAAGATCGTATAAAAAGCTTTATATACTCACTTTTCACGATCATAAAGGTTCCCTTTCAGGACTGACCTTAAAAAGTCATGTTTATCCCAAAAATTCGACTGTCACAGCCGTAACACCCTTTATCACGGTCATGACACTTTTATTTTTCATAATTATTGATTTATTTCGTCATTTTCTTGAAATTGAAGCCAAAATCGACCAATATACCTTAGATATATCTTATATATACCTTTGTATACCTCCAATATACTTATTCCTATATTCTTAAAACTTATTCCTATATAAATGATTTATTTCATCCTTTTCTTAAAATCAAAGCCAAAATCGGGTATTAGAGGGTATTACAAGGATCAACTCTAATACCTTTTATAAATATAATATATCATAGAAATGTCACCTCATTCAGCCAAAACTCACATTTGGAGACCTTGGCATAAAGCTTATGCTCCCTTAATGTCTGCAACATTATTCTCAAGTGCTTTTCATGTTCTGTTAGATCTTTTGAATAAACCAAAATATCATCAATAAAGACAACTACGAACTAGTCTAATATGGCCTAAAAATCATGTTCATAAGATCCATAAATGCTACCGGAGCATTGGTCAGCCCAAATGGTATAACCAAAAATTCATAGTGACCATATATAGTCTTGAATGCTGTCTTGGCTATATCTTCCATCTTTATTCTTAACTGGTGATAACCCGATCTCATATCTATCTTGGAAAATGCCCCAACACCTTTAAGATGGTCAAAGAGGTCATCAATCTGTGGTAATAGATATCTGTTCTTAATAGTCACCTTATTTAACTACTGATAATTAATGCACAGTCTCAAGGATCCATCTTTCTTCCTTACAAACACCACCAGTGCACCCTATGGGGGTATACTAAGTCTAATAAAATCCTTATCAAGAAGTTCTTGCAACTACACCTTAAGCTCCTTCATTTCTAAGGAGGCCATCCTATATGGTGTTATAGATATAGGCATCGTACTAGGAGTAAGCTCAATAGAAAAATCGACCTCTCTCTCAGGAGGTAAACCTGGTAATTCTTCTGGAAATATATCCGAAAATTTATTAACTACCGATGTAATACCCTCTTACTCTCTTGAATATCAGTCAGGTTATGTTATTTCCCGTATTAGCATTTGTAATTTCATATATATATATATATATATATATATATTCAGCATCAAGTATTTTATATTACTTCCAAAATTTTAAGTCTATAACATTTATATTTACAACGGTTCGCACAAAATGCATTCCTAACTATTATTCATAAACTAAAAGAAGACAAAGAAGAAAGACCAATTCTGTCTGGGTGGCTACCACTGCTGCTTCTCTCCATTGGTAGGGCTCATTGTTTTAGCAACTCTCACTATCCATTCACTGCTACTGCTCCTTGAACTAGTACCTATGCGAGAGAAAACAACTCCTACGATGAGTAATTTTACTCAGTAGTGCAAACTTTATAGTAACAGTCATATATAATTAAATTTAAATCCACATAATATTTTCATAAATTAATAACACAATAAATCAAACAAATTATTTATATATATTTATTATTAGCAATTATCAAAATGTCATATCATATGCTATCGGAAAATAATCATAGTACTCAAAATGAAACATATAAATTTTATCTGTCATTATCATAATACACATAAATTAGACCACCTAGACCAGATTCTAGAAAATACGAGGGGTAACAATAATAATAAGGCGCCTAGACTATATAGCTCTTCTATCTGGGCCGAAGCCATCTACCTTGGCTATAGCCATCACATAGCTGATATTTCGACCAAAGTAAAATCATATGGTCAAAGTCAACTCACATGACCAAAGTATAAATCTCCTTGCTGTAATTAAATAACCCTATTGACATGACAATAAATCTGCCCAGCTCTAGTGTAGGTTAATACATGGGCTTAGACTATAGCATTCACTCAATTCAACCATTATTTATTCAAAATATTTCATTTATCACACTCTTCTATGGAATCTTTACAAGGGAAAACAAGGAAAAAGAATGGGAAAATAGTACCATACGAAGAAGGAAGAAAGGAAAAGGAATCAAGAGATAAGAGAGAGAACTTAGAAAAAATTAGTGAAAAAGATTTTTCTAGATTTCCAAAAGGGTGCCCGACCAAAAATAGGTAAAAGTTAAGATTTTTTTATTATATTATATTATATTATATTGTTTTGTTTTATTTTTATTTTATTTTACTTTTAATAAATTTTATCATGTCATTTTTTTTTCTAGTTAAATTTTATACTCAATCCACTTTGATTTCATATTATATCTACATAATTCTCTTATTTAGTCATTTTCTTTTAAAATTTTTAACATTTAACTACTAAAGTTTTTACTAATTTTGATTTAATCAGTATTCTAAAATTTTATTTTCTTTAATTTCATAATCTAAATTAATTATTTTCTACATTTAAATACACTAATATTCACAGAGTAATTTATTCTATGTACTAACACTCCCAGCATATTTAGTTCATTTTTCACTAACAAAACAAAAAACACGAAATTTTAAATTTAGTATATTATTTCAGTATTTGTGCAAAATTTACCAACACGTATTTAAGAATAATTTAAAATTTTTTTATTACTCATATATTATCCAAATTTAGACTCTAATTGTATTGTCAGTATTTTGGTTGTAGACACATCCAATCTCCAACCAATCTGACATTTCCTGTCGAAGCCTAAACTAGCGAACGTGACAACCGAAATATTCTTAAGATCAGGACCTCCTTTTCGGGTATCAATTACATGTGCTAAATAAGCTTCACATCCCTTTTTAATCATCCTCTGAGCTTTCAACATAGTAATAATCTGTGGTTGTTGTGAGAACATTTCACTCCTCACTATTCCTTCCTCTTGTTCAACTATCTTGAGCTTCACATACTTGGACTTACAATTAACCATTGCCCCATGTCTTGAGAGCCAATCTATACCTAAAATAACATCATATTCGTGGAAAGGCAACTCAATTAGGTCTTTAGAGAATTCTTTCCCATGCACCGTTAATGGACAATTCCGAAATACTTTACTCACCCTCACACTGTGTCCCAATGGACTCATAACTTCAATTTTAAATTATAAATCTCCTTTTATCAAATCATTTTGATAATGTATATTTGTGCAAATGTATGAATACGTGGATCTCAGATCTATAAGTGCACAAATATTAAAGCCATATAAAGAAAACATACCAGCAATGACATCAATCATTGCTTGATCTTCCTTGGCTTTCATTACATAGGCTTCACCGGTGCTCTACTGGAACTCGGTGTATTCACCGTCTTTGAGACTGCCTGTCTAGGTTGACCCTGTCCACGAGATGGTTGTGTCCTAGCTTGTGTCGGAGTAGATCTGGATGTCTGAGTAGAAGCATTACCAACCAACAAAGGACAATATCTCCTCAGTTGCTCTTTCGATCCATACCTAAATCATGCACTAGTGGCACACCAACACTCTCCTCTGTGAGATATGCCACAAAGTCTGCATATAGGTATGGCTTCTCCCTTTGCCTGTGTTTGTGAACTAGCTACTGCTGAAGAGGCTCTAGGTGGTTATACTCTCCTAAAAGATCCCACCTATGGCTGTGAATAACTCTTCCTTACACCTCATCCCTATAGACGACACGAAAAGAAATGACCATTCTTTCTCGAAGAATGGGCCTCAGGGGTCACTAGCTTCTTAAATGTCTCCTTTTATCTTTCTCTGCTCTAAGCTAAGGGCTGAAGAAATCAAATTAGCAAAACTACTATGTTGCAAAGCAATCACAACATCATAGACCTTTGAATTGAGGCCATCTTTGAATCTCCGACATTTATCTCTCTCTTTTGCTATCATGTCCGGGGCATACTTGCTCAATCTTACAAACTCCCTTTGGTATTCAATCATTGTCATCTTTCCTTACTTGAGCACCATAAACACCTTGTTCTTCTCATCAAGGTAAACTAAAGGAATATAATGCTCACGAAACTCAGCCATAAAGAAAGCCCAGGTAATAGGTTCCTCAACCTCTGGCTTAACAAGAATAGACCTCTACCACTCATATGCTTCCTCATGTAGCAAGGAAGTAGCAAATTTGATTTTATCTTCCAAGTCCATTTGTAACTCTCTAAATATTCTTTCCATCTTCTCAATCTAGTACTTTACCGCAACAGGATTATCATCTTTCTTATAATAGAAATCAGTGGCACCATATTTCTGAAATATCTACACTCGATATGGGTACTGGCTAGCTTCTCTTCCTTCAACTTTACTATTTACAAACTCTTTAACCTATATGAGAAAAATCCAAACTAAATTATCTCTAGCTTAGTGGTTCTTATAGATATTGGGATTTTCCTATTCACAAATCAACACATGTAGCACAAAACAAAACAAATCATGGCATATGGTCATACAAATCGTACTTACAAAAAATATAATAATATTGTATCACATGCATGTAATGTCATGTCCAAGTCATAATTCATGCCTTTACTTTTATATATATCACATAAAACTCATGCATTAACTATTTCCTTAATACATGGAATACATTTAATATGCCTATATAATCTATTCTAGTCATTTATGACTCTTTACTTTTCAACTTGAATGTCTAGCTTACTTTCTTTACCAATTAAACAACTTCGACAAATAGCCCAAGCCTTATTCCTAGACCGAACAGATACGGAGTGTGAAGTAGGCGCACAGTCTAGGGCTAGACATCCTACTCACTCTATATATAGGATATGAAGTAGGCGCACTCAGTCTAGGGCTAGACATCCTACTCATCCACTGTAATTTGTATGCTCATTCAAGCTCTCTCAAATCAAGCATGCTCACTCAAACCAGAGCTCAACTAACCTAACTGAGTATTATAGGTATGAGTACCAGGAACAGGAGCACCCAGACTAGGGCTAGACAACCCGATCCTCACTCATGCATCTCGTTGATACGTATCGATTATCCCATTCACAATGCATTATTTACCCTAAAATAGTCCTCAGTTAGAGAAATGAGTATTATCTCAAGGTATCCTATTTGTTTTAATCACAGTGTTTTGTTTTTACATCTTATTTCACATAATATATGCATGTTCAAATATCACATTTATGCTTATCAGTATGTTTTCATATATTTTTACATCACACTTTAACATTTGTGCATAATCGACACGTAATGGACCTACTAAAATATAATTTAAACATAGGTCACTATTATTGTGAATAGTGTCTTCATGGCCATGACAAATATGGCTGGCTGTGAAGGCTACTGGACTTAACCTTCATGGCTACGACAGATACGAGGTGTGAAGTAGGCGCACAGTCTAGGGCTAGACATCCTACTCATTCTATATATAGGGTATGAAGTAGGCGCACCCAGTCTAGGGCTAGACATCCGACTCATCCACCTTTATGGCTACAACAATTTCAACATGGCTGCGACACTGGTTGTGAAATGGCGTAACTTGTGCCTATGGTCAGATTTTGTCAAAATTACACTTCTAAACCCTTCCTAATCATGTTTCAATATCATCTATGATAATTGGACACAAATACAAACAAGTTAAGACAACTCAAATCATCACCCAAAATGGGGTCACGACTACGCTCAACAACACACGCTTTACATATGCATTGTACCCATTTTAACACATTTGTCATTTTCTTGCTTATAACTATATTTATACATATTTAAACACGCTAATTAAACTTTCTAACATTTGATCATGCCATTTCATACTTTCATATTATATAATTTCACACTACTTAGGAAATAAACATGTCAACACCAATTATGTACATACTTCAGTATTTACATACATTTATCACATTTAAAGAGCAAATAACAATGCGCATATGTACAAATCTCTATCAGAAGCTTGACAAAAACTCAACTAAGGAGCTATCTACCCTCCTTGTCAGTCTCCTCTCTCTTGTCATTGTTTCCTATCACAATTATAACCATGTATCAAATACTATATCGATCGTAATATGATAAAAATGTGAAGCTATCCAATGGTTCCCAAACTATGGTTATTATGCATGATTTCTATTCCATTTCATTGTATCTCACTTCCAATAACTTCAAAAAATATAAATACTTGCAAAATCCAAATATCCTTCATCTTTCATAACTCTTCTTCCATGGATTTTCATATAAAAAACACATCCTCTCCATATAATTTTATAATTATAGTAAAGAGATGGTTTTCTTACCTCTTGATGGCAGAAAATACCCTTGATCATGCAAGGAATTCATGGACTCTCTTGCACCAATTATCTCTCTCCTCCAAAACTTTATCAAAGATGATGATTCCTTCAAATCTTGCTTTAATCTTATTTTCTCTCTTGATTTGGTGTTACTTCACTCAAAAACCATGAAGAATCATTCCTTTGGTGTTCTTGGGTGTGTGAAAGGAGTTTGGGGTTTAAGAGCTGATAAAATGAAGATAAGAACGTGGAAAAATCCTTATATACTTGCATTTTACGATCATGAACAAAAACCTTTTATAGTCATGAACAAAGACCTTTTATGGTTATGAACAAATTTTTCACGGTCATTAACAAAACCTTCATAGCCATGAATGTCTACAGTAAAAACAGTCAATTCTTATCTTTGACTACAATATACATGGCCATGAACACTTTATTCATGAGCGTGAATCATGCATTTTCCCGTTTTCTTCATTTTATTTCATCCATCTCTCCAAACCAATACCAAAATTGACTAATATACTTCATATATATCTCATATATACCCTCATATACTTCCAATATACATCTCATATGAATGTCACATATTCATGCATAACTAACCCCTAGGTAATGGGTGTTATAAAATAAATTCAATGTTAATGTATATTAATATCTTTTTTGTTAAATATAAATAATTATTATATTAGTAACATATATTATGAAAATTATTTGTTTACTATATTATTTATTGTATATAAAATAAAAATAAATAAACATCTAAATATCTCATCTTTCTACTTAATGCAATTTAGTTCGACTCAATTTAATTCTGAGAACACATATGTAGTCTAAAATTTAGAATCGAAATAAATTAAAGTCAAACAGTTGAATTTTTAATTTGATTCTAGGCAAAAGGGATATTGAATTCAATACATATGAGCTCTATGATACCCGTATTTTCATGAATATGTTCCACACACTTCTTAATCAACTTAATTAGCCTACAAAATCAATTAAAATATCGGCATAAAACATATATAGTGCTTTGTAATTATTCTGTTTTTCCATTTTGTCTCTTAAATTTTTTGTAATCCATTTAGTTCCTTGTATCCGATTTTTAGTAGATCATGTCATTTGTTAATTTTGTAAATTGTTGCATTTTGCTCTCTCTAAACAATTACTAATATATTATTTACTTCAAGTGTGTCGCACAATATCTATTATTCACACTCTTACAAAATGTAATATCTTGTGAAATTAGCAGGCAGCAGGATGAACCAATTATCGAGTACAAAGACTAAGTGAACAAAAAAATATATTTTTAAAAGACAAAATGGCAAAACTGTATATGCCTTATCCTAAAATATTTGTAAACAGGGAATTCTTTGTACTTGTGTTTTGCTTAAGAAATGGGTATAGAATCCAGGATGAATAAAAGGGGTTTTGGTTACGTATTTTGAAACAAAGGGGACATTTCATTATTTTACTCTTATTGGTTTCCTATCTCTATTATTTAACGTACGTTTGTGGGGCTCTAGAATAGATTTGTTATGTTGCCTATTTATTGTTTAACTAACTAATTAAATTCTTAGACATGACTTCTTATTAACATATTACTTTCTTCGTCTCAATAAAAAAACAAAAACTTTTTTCATCCTAATATATATATATATATATTTATAGTTTTATTTGGTAAAATTAGCCGATGATTTAATTTTAAATTAATAATCTAATTATAGCTAATAATATAAAAAATAAAAATATAGTAGTTGATAATATAATTGATTAAAATAAAATTTTTATATAAAATTATATAAAAGGACATATTTATTTTAATTAAAACTTTATATAACTAAATCTATTTAAATATATGGTACAAATTGAATTGTATATTATATTATATATGCATATCAAATAATATAAAAACTATGTTAAATATCTCATCCCAATATAATAAATGTCTATCATTATTAAATAATTATATTAATATATAACTACCTAGGAGTTTTGGATTAAGAGATGTTACTCCACTTCTATTGACATTTTAGATTACCAATAAAAAATAATTTTTTTTTTCAATTTTATTCCTATTTTGGTTTTGGAATAAATATTCTCTATCAGTAAAAATTTTCTATATTAATTAATTTTAGCCTTTTAATATAGTCATTTTATATCTATAATTATACATATTAAATTATATTTTTAATTTTTGTAAAATAAAAACCTTAAACAACCGATAGAACGTAACAAAATGAGTATTCTAGTAATCATAAATTTCTAAACAAAGACAAATAGCAATAACTAGGATTAGGGAATGTAAGGAGACAAAACCATGTGAATTTTTCTCTTTTTAATAAATTCTCAATAATCTTAATTTCATCTACAAATGTTTTGAGTGAAGATCTAACTATGTATGTATGTATTTTTTTTAATAAAAATATTGTATTTCAAGATCTGAACAGTCAACACAACTAAATCTTGATCTCAAGTTTATGTAGAATAATATCCCAAGAAGCAATCCAGACTGAAAATCAGGAAACATTTATTATAAAAAAATAGAAAAATAAAATAAAATATACAAGGTGAGGTGAATGCTTGGACTCTTTTTGGTCGGCAAACAAATATTTTTTAATAATTTTTCTTTATATATTAAATAAGGTTAAATGCATGGCTTATGGCTGTGCCAAGGCAAATATTTATCCATCTTGATTCATAATAATACTACTAATAAATAATTTAATATAATACTTACTATCTTGCATGCAAATTAATCAAACAGAAAGTTTTGTAATCTATTATTGTTGGCAAATGCCATTAAAAAATAGAAATAATTATCTTTTGTTTTTATTTTGTAATACTTTTTCTCACCTTTATTAAAATATTTGACTTACCTATATTAGAATACCAATACTTTTGAAAAAATTACACTTTATACTTCTTTATTTTTTGAAAAAAACTTTTTAATGTGCATTTTAAATTTTGGACTTTTAAACTCTTTTATTAAATTAAAAGACATTTTCACTCTTTTTTCTTTCTTTTATAGTAAAAAATAATTTTATGGCTTGTATAACTTTATTTATTTAAATTCTATTTTTTCTCCTAATTTATATATATATATATATATATTCTCTAATTTGAATATATTTGAACTACACATTTAAAAATTATGAATAAAATATATGTAATATAAATAACGTAAACAATTTTTTTTAATGTATCGTAGACTTGTCATATATATATTTTTAAATATATTTAATAATTTGGACAACACATAAATATATTTATCAAAAATAAAAATATACAAAATATATACTAATATTTACACAATATTTATCATATATTTTTAATATATATTTAATATTTTGAACAACATATAGATATATACAAAATATATATTATATATTTACAATACTATAAATATACAAAACATATATATATATATGTTTTGTATATTTATAGTATTGTAAATATATAATATATGTT
>CATIWF010008732.1:0-13919 GCA_949630135.1 Balakata baccata | reverse complement strand
AACGGAGGCCAACTTACTACCCTTGAAACATAATCAAGAATTACACTGTGTTGTTTGTGCCTTCATAAACCTAGCTTAACTAATTTTCTTAACTCAAAATTAACATACAAGAAAGGAGAATTACCTTAAATATGGCCAGATGATAGAGTTTGGGGCTTGGAATCAGATGAAAATGAAGAAGGAGATGGAAAAGCAAGAAATGGGAAAGAAGGCGGCTTAAAGCCCTCTTTAACCGACTCACTTTTCTTTTTTTTTTCTTTTCTTCTTTTTTTTTTTTTGAACTTTTTCTGATTTATTTATTTAATTTGAATAATAAATAGTTAATTAAATTAATTATTTTTTTTTTCCTCTACATATTTACATGTACCTAGTACTAAAAATACTATCTAGTCAAATTGTCTACTTTAATTAATTTCACTATGTCAAAATTCATTTATTTTAAATTTAATCATTTTATTTAATTTCATTTTCAATATCATGTGTTCTTATTTAAATTATAGCTAGACACGTACGACTTGCTCCCACTGCGATAAATCGACTCGTGGCAAGTTTACCTCGTGACCACGTCTAGCTAAAATCTCTATGTATGTATGTATTTCATGTGGATGACATATATAAAATGAATATGTCCAAATGGAATACATGTGGGAAAGTTGAGGATGATACACTTAGGCTCGTGGAGCGCCCTTAATCTCATTTACATATTAATGATATATCGAAATCAAACAAGATAGCTTAAGCTCGTGGAGCACCCTTGGTCTTGTTTACATATAGCTGACATATCATAATCCGTCAAGGAGGTTTAAACTCGTGGAGCACTCCTAATTGAAGATAGAATGAATAGGGTGATTTAAGCTTGTGGAACACCTCTATTCCATACTCCGTATCTAGATAGTTCGAAAATGAGATTTGGGCTACTTGCACTAAAATGATATATGAGAATTAATTTAACGATAAGAGATAATTGTGTGATGTTTCACAAATTTTTTATATGACTTTGAAACACTCGAGCCTCTGTGAGGTCAATGCATTGATTGGTAATTGAGATACGAAAGAACTGCTAGCCAGTTTAACTATGAAATAACTATACCGGGATTCTAATAGTAGATGATTATGAAATATTGGAATATTGAAATAAAGAAAAAGATATGAAATTTATAAATTAGATAAGAATTGATTAAATAGGTGACTTGGCATGACTATTGAATTGTTGTGTTTACATATTTTGTAATGGTTGTGTTACCAACTTGTAAATGCCATAAATTATATAATTATATATTTTGTATGATATGCATATGTGTCTTACTAAGTTATAAGTAGCTTAGCATATTTTCATGTAAACACAGGTAATGAAGCAAAGATATAGTTGAGGTAGTAGTTGACAGTGGAGATGCCAAACCCCATGCCAAGAGGAGACCATGTTGATCGGACTTAAGCCGAACGTAGTCATAACATACATTCATTTCTAGCATTCCCTTAAAGGGATGTAATTAATTATATTTATTATCCTATACTCATGTAATATGATATTAAGACAAAGAAAAAGAATAAATATAGTGCAACTAAATATAGTTGAGATGCATGAGATGTGGGCCTTATTGGCCGTGATATTATATTATATGTGATTGAACTGGTAAATTGGAGCTAGTGATAGCTAGAGTAGAGTATATTTGGTAGATTAGACAGACAAGCCTAAATGAATATACATGTATAGAATATAATAATAATTTATATAGAAAAAGTTTTAAATTAGACAAATTATAGCTACTTAGTCCGTAACACTTTTTATGTCTTAGGGGTCATATTCCTAAAATATGGGAGGGTGTTACAGCCCTTGCCTGATGCGGTGCATGCTATAGATGATTTGTCAACAAGCATGACGACAACACCCTTCTTAACTATGAAGTAAGTTGTACAGACTCTGATACTATGCCACCACAAATGATCGAACGGTTTTAGTGTTACTGGTCCATGGATGGCAACGCCGATGAGGAGTAGCTGATGGAGGAAATACTTGTGACTAATGCAGAGTGAAGAGAGGTAAAAAAAAAAATTCTATTTTGGTTGTATTTGGCTAGTAAGAAAGTGAGGAAAAAGAAGAAAATCTTAGTGAGAAAATGGAGAAAGCATGGTGGCGATAAGGAAGAGGCAAAGGAAACACAAATAAGAAAGAAATAATTTCATTACAAGCTCCTATAAATTCCTCTATTCACTTGTAAAAACCAATAACCTCAATAAAATATCTTCTCTTTTTTCTAGAAACTTAAATTTGAGAAATTTATTTTTTAAGAGGGCTTAAAGGAAGAAGAAAGAAAAAAGTGAGAAGGAGAAGGAGAAGGAGAGGAGAATGAACTACATATGTTTTAAAGAACAACCTATTAAATAAGTTAAATTTTACCTTCTCTTTACCTATAATAATAGTTCATCTGACAAGTGCACCACAAAATTCATTATATGTAAGAGAAATGCTAATAATATTTCTTTATATATTTTCCATCATACACTTTCAAAAAAAAAAAATGTGCCTCTTCACTTATAAAATAATATTAGTATTATAATAAAAGCTAATATTTTATATAAAAAAAACACGTCTTTTTTAGAAAACATTTTATACACTTCTTACTATACACTTCCAATGAAAAAAAAGACGTGTCTCTTCATTTATAAAATATCATTTGTTTATAATAAAAGTTAATATTTTATACACTTCGCAACATATCTTCCAAAGGAAAAAAAAAAGACATATTTTTTCACTTATAAAATATCATTAATTTTTATAGTGAAAATTAATATTTTATCAAAAAAGATATATATATATATATATATATATATATATATATTTCAATTAGAAATGTATAATGGAAAGTGTATGAAAAAATATTAGTAAAACTCTTCTACATATAAAAGATAAAGCAAAGAGAATGTATTTACAATATGATGACTCGTGTACATATCTATTTGAAAAAACTATACATGTGTCATAAGTTTTAATAATAAAAAAACGAAAATTAATTAAGCATTAGTGTCGTTCCTACCAATGTTTTAAATAATGGTATTGTGTACTGTATTGGTATTGAAATTGGTTTAACGATATCAATTTGAATCGAATTATATCAAACCGTATCATTTATTGACACCGTAAATTTTAAAAAATAACTAATAAAATCATCCAAATCAAAAAAAATGGACAATAAAATTTAATATATAATATGTTAAGTTAATAAATATTATTTTAATTAAAAAATATAAATTTCTTAATAATTTTTTAATATAGCATAATAAATACTATTAAATAAACAATTTTTTTTTTTAAATAATACTTTGATTTCTTATAAGCAAATAGATATTGTATTAAATATAAAAAGAAAAACTACATTTTTTAAAAACAGATAGACAATTAAAAAATTTATGTATATAACTAAACAATACAAAACAAAATCAATTACTAAAAAATTAAAACGTCCAGACCAAAAAAAATTTAATAAATAATTGTATAAAAATTAATAATTTAAAATTTACATTCATATTTTTAATTAATAATAATTTAATTTGTAGCTAGTACCCAAAGTCAACATATTAAGCGTATAAATTTAAGGATATATATATCTTTTTAGTTCATTAAGAGATATAATAGGTTGTTGACTATATAATAAGAGGATATTGTAATTCTTTTTGGTTCATTTGGAGGCATAATAGGTTGTTGACTATATAATAAGAGGTAAACATCCTTTAACACATGCTACAAAGTTGTTAAATTTTCATCAATATTGGTGGATAATGATAAGAAGATTCAAATTCGAAATCCTCTACAATTCTCACAAGTGAGAATATCAATCAACCCATAATTTGATTGGTGAGTGAATTTATTATAGACACTCTAAATATCTGACTCATAACAACTTAGTATATAAACTTTTATTTATAACAAAATCGTTTTTAGATTATATTTGGATTGAAGGATTTTTAATGAAGTATTTTGAATAATTTATGAATTTATGTTAAATATATCTATAAATTTTGAAAATTTTTTTATTTTTTAAGAATTTAATTTCTCACCTTTTAGGTGGAAAAGTCTAAAAAATATGTGGGTTTTAATCAATGGTGAATTGTAGCATAACTTTTTATTCCAAAATTTTCGTAATAAATTAATAATATTCTAAAATTATCTTTAATCTTAAAAAATAAAAATAATTTTTAATTATTATTATTATTATTATTATTATAGCAATTTAATTAAACATTATAACTTATAATAATTTTATTTTTTTTAATTTTTCAACTTTTAAAAAATTCATTTTTTTTTAAATTTTAATTATACAGATTGTATATACTTAATTGATAATAAATTATCAATATTTAATAAAAGATAAAATTGGAAATTAATTTTTAAATTTACATATTATAGGCATTGAACCAAACATAAGTATAAAGATTTTATAATCAAATCAAACAATGAAATTTTTATAATATATGAATTTAAAATCTATAAATTTTATTATAATCTCTCAATCCAAACAGAATCTTAAACTTTTATTTTGTAACACAAAACCTCTCTCTAGATTAATCCAATTATTAAATAATTTGTATGTATATTGTATTTATTTTAACTAATGATAATAAAACAATTAAATGTATATTAATGAGTGATTGAATTAGTCTATAGAAAATATATTCATAGAATAATTTAATCATTTATTAATATATATTTAAATAATTTATTTTTATTAGTTGATGTGTCAATTGATAATTAATTAGTTTATAAATAATATGATAAAATGATTGGCCGATAAGTTGTCTAATTAAATGAAGTAACGGAAGGCTGAGATGGCAAATAAAGATCCCACCATAAAACATGTATCTGACTATCGATTTACTTTTTTACCCTTCGTTTCCATTCTCTTTTTTCTGCATTGGGTGATTTTGATCATCTCTTTTTCTGCTCTTCTTTCCTTGCTCTCATAATAATCATCCAACGTCCACTGATACTTGAACTAATTTAATCTACCAGAGGGTCAAAACGGTCATCTTTTATTAGTTGAAAATTGAAATCAAGTTGTAACGATATACAATTGAAACCTCGTGGTTTGCTTGTTTTCAAACATCTCAAAACGACAAAATGTGTTGGTCGTTCATGGAAGGGGGAGTAAATGGATCTTTGTTGATTGGCATCCCATCCCGATACAAATCGCATGCCTTGGATGATTCTTATTCTGGCTTAAGGGTGGAAGGAGGGGTCATAAAGACACTGTAGGACCTGATTTTGCTGATCATGGAAGTGGGTGTAGATGGGTCTGTTGATTGGCGGAAGTGCAATTATAGATTGGTATCAAATTTTTATTGTAATTTGTAATCAATCCTCAATTTTCAGTACGGAAAAAATGATATATCATGTTTCGTTACTCTATTATCCACATTAGATTTATTCCTTCATAAAAATATATTTAAAATGACGATGTTTCCAAATATTAAAAAAATAAATGACATTATTGAATTTTTTTTTTAATTTTTGGAAACTCCACATTTTTTAATGTATTTTTTATGAAAGAATAAATCTGACATAAATAAAAGAGTGACATAACATATCATGTCATATTTTCTATGCTAAAAATTGAAAATTAATACCAAGTTACCATATTTATGAAAAATTTGATGCAAATTTATAATAATTAAAATATTTAATACTAAATTATAAATAAATGAAAATATTTGGTACCATTTATGCAAATAATGTCTAGAAAAAGAGAATGGAAAAGAAAAGTAAAAATGTAAACAGATAATTAAAGAAGTATTTTATAATGGAATAAATTACACTAATAATACTCCAATTTGTTAACACGTAATAATTCAGTACTTCAACTTTTAATTTGTACTATAAAACTTTTTTTTATTTTATAATACAAAATCTATTTCTTCCAATTCCATTAACTGAGTTTAACAGTTTACTAACATGACATTTCTATATTATTAAAAAAATAATAAAAATTTATGTGAAATTTTGTTTTTTTTTAAAAAAGGCTTAGTTACATTAAAAAAATTATAAACTTTGCACTTTACTATAATTATATCAAATTTTATTTTTGTAATAAATTTAGTTTCAGTATCATTGAACGACACTTTAATTTTTTTAATTACTTAATTAAATTTAATCATATACATATCAAAATAATTAGGCAATCCACGTTAGGGTCAGCTAAATTTTTTAGTGTAGTTCAATAATGCCAAGATTAGATTTGTTACGAGAATAGAAGTTTATATAATTAAACTCAAATTTTTAAAGAATTGGATATAATTATAACAAATTGCAAAATTAAATTATATAATTAAGTTTTCAAAAAAAATATGACATGAATTTTTAATTGATGAAAAGACAATAACCCCTAATCTGATCATTTGCATCAGTTCATTATGAAGAGCCATAATTTGCCTCTGAAGTTTAAGCATGAACTCTTGTTGGAAGTTAAATTGATTCATCATAGAGGACTCGACAAAATTTACTTTGATTGAGACTCTATCTACCTTTGTTTCAAGCCTTCGTAAAAGTGAAATTCTGTGCCAAAGCATTCTATGTTTGCCAATTTAACACTGATTCTCCGACTGAGATTTCTCGAGGTCTTCCTTGAGCATCAGGTCCAAGTGATCGTACATAAAGAGTTCTCTTGATGTTCTTAGCTGGGTCTAGCATACTTTCTTGAAGTGTAGGGAAATCATCTGTAGCTGGCTAAAACATACAGACGGGAGGAGCCAGCATTGGTTGATGAAAAGGATTTGCCTTTGGAATCCATTGTGGCTCATTCTTCTTAAGTCGTTTTAGACTCTTGTTGTAAACTGGAAGAGGAGGAGGAGGAGCTGGAGAGGCTCCTGAGGATGGTCATCCCAATCAGGGTGAGATAGTCTTGGCATTTTTGCTCTGAAAGATGGTGGTTTAGAGTAATTGACTATGTAGTCATATTTTCCATTGGATTGTCCCAGTAGGCCAACAGAAGGATCACGATCATCAAATCTTCTTTTCATGAACTTGTCAGAACCCAGATGGAGCTTTTTCTTCTTCTTCTTCTTTTGCTTTCTAGGAGAATCTTCATATTCTCCATAATGGGAATCATATAGACAGTCTTCACATTGACAGTCTATATCTAACACTTTATGCTCTCCTTGGTACATAGAATATCAAGATTTGCCATTAGCATAAAAAGCAGTGATTTGTAAACCTTCTTCAATTTCGACTGGCTAAATCATGAACTGTGTTGTAAACATTGAAGTACTAGAACTGGCTTCAGTGTTTTTGATAAATTTTGTTTCAACAGTTCCATCAGTTTTCTTCACGAAACAAGACTCCATATTTTGAACTGGCTAAGATGTGCTATGAATCTTTTCATAGTTGGTTACCCATATGTTTGGCAACAACTTTACCAATTCATCTCTGGAGATTTATCTTGGGATATGTACACAGGTGGGTACATGTTGAGCATCTGCAACTATGAACAAGGCATCATTCGAGACAGGAGCTGAAAGATCCAAAACATGATTCTGGACTCTATAAATCAGCTGGTAATAGAGAGTAGCAGCTGTGGCTGACATGACTTGTGGAGCACCAGTGATCTGAACTTGAACCTTTAGTGCTGAAAGCACATGAGGATCTTTAAAAGACAAGTTGCAATCAGGATAAAATGTGAACATGATTGTCCCAGCATTCAGAGAGGTCTCAACAGTACCAATTACAACATGTTGATACTAGAGATATATGATATCTAGTAAAGCCAATCGAGCAAAGACTGATAATCCCTTCCTTCCGTGATAGGAAAGAGCAAGTTTGATTGCATGAAAGTGAAGGTGAGAGAAACCTTTTTTTTTTTCCACATAGGTAGAAATTCAGGGGGAATTTCTAGGGAAACAAATTGTTCTTCTCTTGTGGCTTGAATTGTGCAGTGATCAAAAGAGTATGATTGAACATACTCCTTAACATATTTGTTAGTCTTTTGAACAAGGGATTTGAAGTGAGTCTTCTATGTAGTTTTTGCTCTGTTATAAGTATCATAAGGACTGAGAAAAGGAATCTCAGTAATGAGAGTTTTCTTTTCATCTGGGATGTGGTGGAGTTCATAGAGAAAATCTATTTTGCTGCCAAAGGTAGTTTTGAAAGAAGAAGAGAGGGAAAGAGAGATCAGAGCGGAGACAGTATTGATAGAGTTTGTTTCTATGAGCAATAAATACTTCTTTGGTCATCAATCTAAATATAACCATATACAGTAATTCTCACTGTAATCCGAACATGGCTTTGATACCATACTCAGCTTTTCAAGGCCGCTGATGGAGATTACTTCTCCATAGATCTTATCACTGTCAAACCCATAAAAATCCAGTTCTTACCTAATTGTTATGTTTGGACTTATGTTTTAGGGTCAGCCTTACCCAAAAAGGATATTTTAATTGGGTTCAATATTATCAGCCAACTTCCTAAATTGTCCATTGAAAGTCAGGGCCTCCGATCAAGAAAATGGTTCCTCCCTTACACCTCCGCCCCAAACTCATTCACAGTTTCTCTAGTAGCCCATTTTGATGATCTAAAAGCCCAACTCATTCAAAATAGTTGTGCTAAAAGTCATACAGACTTCATTCATAAGTGTTCCAGCCCATTATGGGCCCGATCTGAATTTTTCATCTCTTTACCTTTCAAACAGAATGAAGATATCAATCCAACAAAGGCAACCCATCCTGGTATGAATCCTGAAGATCAAAGTCTAGCAGTCCAAAAATGTTCCCAACTGATACAACAAGGACTGATTGAACCAACTAAGTCAGATTGGGCCTGTCAGGCTTTTTATGTTAACAAGAAATCTGAACGAGTTTGAGGGAAGAAGCGGCTTGTAATTGATTATAAGCCTTTAAATTATTTTCTCAAAGATGACAAGTTCTCATTGCCAAAGATATCTTCCCTAATGGTATTCCTCAAAGTTGCCAAGATTTTCTCCAAGTTTGATCTCAAGTCTGGTTTTTGGCAACTAGGCATAAAGGAGGAAGAAAGATACAAGACAGCCTTCTGCATTCCAAATCATCACTACAAGTGGACAGTAATGCCATTTGGATTAAAAGTGGCCCCTTCACTCTTTCAGAAGGCAATAACATGTATCTATGAACCAATCTTATCTTCTACTTTGGTGTACATTGATGATATCCTCTTATTTTCCAAAGATGAGATAGCACATCGCCAACTCTTGCAAAAGTTTATGGATCTTACTATTAAGAATGGGATCATGCTGTTTGAAAAGAAGATGATTATTAGTAGACAAGAAATAGAATTTCTTGGCATGACTTTTAAAGATAGAAAATATCAGTCATGTCCTCACATAGGATAAGAATTGTTACAATTTCCAAATGATGATCTGTTAGTAAAGCAAATTCGCTAGTTTCTTAGTGTGGTCAATTATGCTAGGAACTTTATTTCCTCAGTGCACTCGGTATACTTATCATTTGCAACAGTTACTAAAAAAGAATCCACCACCATGGACAGATGTGCAAAGCAAAGTTGTAAAGGAATTAAAAGAGATCTGTTCGAATCTCCCACCTTCACACATACACACAAGTGGATAAAGGATAACTCAAATTGACGCTAGTGATGAATATTAGGGGGCCATCTTGTTAGAAGAAAAAGAGGAAATATGACAAATCTGTGCTTATGCCAATGGCAGGTTCAAGGAATCTGAATGCCACTACCATTCAACTTTCAAAGAAATCTTAGCAGTTGGTATCAAGAAATTTGAATTCCATTTGATTGGCCATGAATTCCTTGTGCTTATTGATTGTTCTTCTTTCCCGAAAATTCTTGAGTTCAAAGGAAAACAGGTCCCACATGCACAGTTATTAAGGTGGAATGAATGGTTCTCCAAATACTCCTTCTTAGTTCAACATATAAAAGGAGATCAGAACCTAATTCCTAATTTACTATCAAGGCCTATTGGAAAATCTAAGCCTTCACAATTAGTAACATCAGTTCAAATGATTCCTTTGATATTTATGGCTTCTCCTCCGACATCCTTTGCAATATATCAAAAGTTCCCTCCTGGATGGACTTTCATCAAAGCCATGTCCTATGAACAACAAACCCAGAAGATGGTTGATGCTCAACTTGGTGCTATCAGAACTCATGGAAAGACTTATATCTTTCCAGAAGTATTTCACCCTTAAGTTCCTTTCATGGAGGTATTCAAAATTCCAGTCTCTGGACCTTTATCTCATGAATCTCTACACATGCTATGGTATCTATGTGCAAAAAATTATATGGCTTTTAAGTTTGCTCCTTTACTTTGGTATAATGCCTTAGCCATCCAGACATTGCCTAAAAATGCCAATAAGTTTCTAACCTGGTTTCGACCATTAGGAATATGGAAACAATTTTTTTTAAGGCATTACATGAAAATTGGAGTATTGATGTCCCTACTAGAGAAGTTCATACCATCATCATCCTCAAATGGTCTGAATACTGTTCTGTCATAGAAAGTTACCAAACTTTCTCATACTCCTTATGGAAGAATTGTGATCAGTATCCTATAGAAGTTCAGGAACTTTAGAGGTATATGGTTGCCAGAAATGCCTATATCCCCTAATCCATCTGGCCCAATTATGAAGAAGATGCTCCTTGGGAAGAGATACCTCCTGAATATCAAAAGCAACTGGATACTGCAAGATCAGCCACTTACAATGATGAAGCAGGACCATCCCATATGCCAATAAAGTCTTCCTTCCGAGAAGAGCCTTCTCCCAGCACAAGACTATATGGAATAGTCAGGCCCAATTCCACTCAAAAGACATCATCTACTTTTGATGACTCAGATGATAGTGATAACAATATGAACCTATCTCCTAGCCATGAATGTATCAGAAAGCACTGAAAAATCTTTTACTTTATTAAAGTTTGTACTATTTGTCGGTTTCCTTTATATAGTCCCTCTTGTACTAAATTTCAGTTTCCTTCATATAGTGGGAACCTTATCGTTATTATCAGTTTGTAATAATTAAAGATAGTGCGTGTATGAGCTGTCATGATAACACAATGTGTAACTTCTCCTATATAAGGAGAGTTGATTTCAGTCTATAAGTAAGCAAATGTGAAGTAATAAAATCATTTTTGAGTTTCCTTTCAAATATGAGTTTCTAAACTTCTCTCTTTTCTTTAGTTTAAAATCTAAAACCTCCATATCCTTTATTTTTCTGAGTAATCATTCAGGCACTCATATGATTTATGAACTTCTATTATGCAAAGATCATATGAAAAAGGATGAAGCCTAGATAGCTTTTGTCAACAAGAAGACTATCTGAAAAGGAATGAAAATAAGCAAGGTGACCGCTCAAAGTAGTTCAAGTAAGAGAGGTCTTTATGGTGATAAAAGTGCCTCTAGTTGAATGCATTCAAACACTTATCTATGCTGGTGACACTATCTTCGCTACTTAAAAAACGTCAAATTCCAATAATTTTGAAAAAAATTTCATATATCAAAATTATTCATTTTATAAAAATTTGATTTTCCATCTTTTAGGTGGAAAAGTCCAAAATTCATGGATTTGTTGTTGCTGAATTTTTTTATTCCAAGATTGTTCCTCTTAAATTAATAATATTCCAAAAATATTTTTAATTTTAAAAAAGCAAAAATTATTTTTTATATCAACTAATTGTTTTATTATTATTATTATTATTATTATTATTATTATTATTATTATTATTATTATTATTATATAATAAAAAATATTTTCTATCAATGTAATTAAGCATATAGTAGAATTGATTGTATATGATGAATTAATAATAAATTATCAATATTTAATAAAAAGTAAAATTAGAAATTAATTTTTAAATCTATGTATTGTAGTCATTAAATCTAAGTGTCAAAGTAATTATATCGTCAATTCATAAATTTTATTATTAAACCAAACGGTAGTAAAATTAGAAATTAATTTTTAAATTTATGTATTATAATCATTAAATCTAAGTGTAAAAGTAATTATATCGTCAATCCATAAATTTTATTGTTAAACCATATATATTTTGTCTAAATTTTTCTTCAATGTCTTTTATGTCATTTTTCATAAGTGTAGTATCTATGTGTTGATCTAGTTTTCGTATTTTTATTTCATTTGCTAAATGTTTTAAATGTTGTTTTTTATTTTTAATGAGATTTAATTTCTGTATATTATTATCTTGTAACCAATTAACATCTTTTGTTTTTATTGGGAATGAGAATTCAAATATAATTTCTTTTCCTAATATATTTGTAGTTATTCCGTTTTCTGATACAGTAAAAGGATACATCATAGTTAAAAATGGTGTTCCTAGAATTATGGTAGTATTTAAATTTTTTACTAATATAAAATTTGTTTTAAAACAATATCCTTGATTACATATAGAAACATTGGATAATTTATAATTAACAATTAATTTTGATCCACTTGCTGTATGTAATCGTTGAGATGTTTTTTCATAATATTTAGTTGGTATTAGACCTTCTTGAATACAATTTGAATCTGCACCACTATCTAGTAAAGCAGTTGTTGTTAAATGTGTTTCATTAATTATTAATGTTATCTTTACATACCATTTTTGATATTGTATTCTATGTATATTATTAATATATTCTGTAGGCTCACTTGTTCCAATATCTGATTGTTGTATTTCATGTTCTAACTTTTTTGCTAAGTTTTCAAATTCTAATTTAGTAATTTTTTCTTTTAATATATGTATCTCGCCTTTTAATTCTATTTTCATATTTCTCATTTCTTCTTGTAATTCTTCAATTTTTATTGGGGTTTTATTTTGTTTAAATCTATTACATATTTCTTGAAAATTATATGGTTGAAATTCTTGTTGCTTAACAGGTGTTCCTATTATTTCTTTTAATTTTAGTAAATATTCTTTTTTAATATCTGGATCATTAATTTTTTCGATTATGTCTAATAAAAATTCCTTTTCCGTAGATAACATGTTAATATTATTACATGTACAAGGTCCTATACACTCACATTCATTATTAGATTCCGATTCCGATTCTTCATCTAATATATTTAAATCATTTTCTGAATAATCTGACAATTCGTCTGATTGACTAAATTCTTCCTCTTCTTCATTGATAATGATCTTTAGTATTTTATCTTTTAAATCCTCAGATAATTCTAATTCATTAATTCTTTGCTTTACTCTACAATTTCTAGCATAATGTCCTATTTTTCCGCATTTATAACAAATGATAATATCCTTTTGTTTTTTATTAGATTTGATATTAGATCTATATTTTTTAGTAGATGATTTTGGTTTAGAAGTAGAAGGTTGATTAGATTGTCTTGGTTTAGAATAATATCTTCTTCTAATTGGCTTATAAGGTGTTTTTCTTTGTCTTCTATATTTTTTAGATTTTGCTGATGGAGCTATAATAGTTTCATATCCGTATTGTTGACAAAAATCTCCTAATTCATTTTTAGTTGAAATAGAATCTCTTTTTAATTTTGCTTTTAACTTTAAATCGGAACAAATTGCTAATCCTTCATTATTAATATAATTTATTATATTTCCATATATTAACGTTGTATATGGTATAATTCCATTATATTCTGTTCTTAATTTTGTCCTTACTCGTTCTGCAAATAATTTAGGTAAGCCTGCAATAAATCTTTCTTTCCAATAATTATTATTACAGTCTGTTCGTGTATAAACTTTTGTCAAAAATATATCTTTATACCATCTAAAATCTTGTAATTTTGGACAAGTTAAATTTAGTAAAATTTCTGAATTTTTTTCCTGATATTGACTGGGATCTCCTATAAAACTTTTCATTATAGTATAGATTAAAGTATTGACTATATCATCTAATTCTGTTTGCGTTTGAACATTATTTTCAGTTTTGATTATAACTTTTTTCGCATTATAAATATGATTATGA